>VZRN01000344.1:2032003-2050328 GCA_013397935.1 Dasyornis broadbenti | reverse complement strand
CCCCCCCCCACTAGAAAAACCTGGGCCAAGCTAAACCACGACAAAAGGGGAGAGGGAACCTCCAGGAAGAGTTGTGCAGGCTGGCTCCCATGGAAGGCCTTGCTGGCCATGTTGTAGGCAACGGGGCCACACAATGAACAGATACTCCAGCTATCATTTTTGTTTTCCAGAAAAAAGTTGGCTTTCATATCTGGAGTGGCTAAACTAAAATGCCCTTTCTCCATTTAACCTTGATGCAAACTCATCTGGTTTTGAACAGAGATCCCAAGTTTTAAGATCCACTTCAAAACTGGACCTTTCCTTATGGTCTCCACTGTGTGGAGAATTCCTCTGAGTCTGGCAGTTTTCCATATTAGAAATCTAATATTGTTTACATGGATTGTGGTTTAGACATAAAGCTTGAATTCAGTCCTGTGCGGAGAGAAGGCTTGAGTATCTTCAAACAGTGGTGCAGAGAGAGAAGGAAAAGTAAAAATGCCTTGAATAATATAAAAGATGGGATCTGGCACTGCTAAGGAGGCAGATCAAATAACCTCTTGGTCTTTTCATGTGTAACTTTTGCAGTTCAGCACAGGCTTTTCAGGACAGTCGAGTACCCACTTCAGGACCAGGGTGCAGGGGTAAGGAAGAGCTCCCAGCAGCAGCTTGACAGCTTGCCAATGCACACACAAGCAACACGCACCTTTCAGTTCGTCCCCGCAGTGAATTATGTTTTCAGTTGTACCTTGCAGGGTGAATAGCAAATAACTTTAGACTGTAACACTGTCCAATCTGTTCCCCCATACGCACTCCTTTTCCAAAGAATACACTGTACCATGCAGTAAGGAGGGCGTTCAAATAACAATGGAAAGAATGACTCTGATATTCTCCTGAATTAATTTCAAAGCTGCATTTCCAGTTCTCTGCCTTTTTTGGTCAGTCTCTTTATACCATTTATGCCTGGTTTTAAACAGACTAGGGAGGGAAAGAGATTCCAGCACACCTGATCCAACTTTTAAACTCAGATCCACAGTAAGGCAGACATTACACAGCCATAGAGTTAGAAAGTAGAACTTTCCCTGCTCCCAGTACATTTCTGTTTCTTAAAACTAGGCAAATTTTATGTTGGTAAAATAGGTATAACTTACTGTGGGATGTTATACATGAACTGCAATGCACGGCACAAAAAGTTGTATCTTTCTGTAACACTAAGTATCGTCTCACATATGGCAGGCAATATATCAGAACTCACAAATCCTATTTTAGGCACCTGTGAAAAACCACTGAAACCAACATAGGCCACCTGCAGCACTCAAAGCCCTCAGCTGAAACAGTCACATTCACAAAGCTGAGCTATGAAATCCTCTATAATAGAAAGTCCTCCAAACTTGAAAGATTTATTGTTCTTCTGGGCGCAGTTTTAGGCATATAACTTATTTCCATTGAGCTCTGGCAGTTTCTCATATGCTGGTTCTTCTCACAGTACCTTCTCTGTGGCTAGTCCTGCAGCCAGCTTGTTTTCTAGCAGGATAAGCTGCCTCTGTTGTAATATCAACACTCACTGGGCCAGCAAGGAAGACAGTGGAATTAGACACATATATAGAATAACAATAGTAGTACTGTATATTCTTTGTTCCTTGTATTGAATTTCTCCCTGAAGGACTGTGCATGGCACAATACTGAGTGAATTTCAGCCCTGTGTACAGGGCCAGGACAAGGTTTCTAAAACACCTGAATTCTACTTACTGCTCAGGTTGGCTCTAAGTGGGAAATAACTCTTGTTACACTTCTGCACATAGGCAAATTTTGATTAAAGACAATGAAAGATTATTCAGAAGAGTAAGGATATTTTTTTCTTCTTCTTCTCATTCAGGAAAGGACCACCCAAGCCCTTCTGCCTACAGAACTATAAAGACAAAGAATAAAGGTTGCAACTAGTATGGGAGAAAGGGAAAGGTTTTACACCACCACTCCATCCTGTTTGAGTGGTCCATCTCCATACATTGTTCATGCTTGGACAGTGCAGTTGTTATTCAGAAATGTTCCTGCTTGAATGTCTGCTTCATGCAGTGATAGTTAATAGAGCATTGTGTCATAGATGGAGCCTGGCACAGAGCATTGTTCTGCTGTGAAAGGGCTCAGCTGGCTGTGAGGACATGGGTGAAGGCACCCAAGGGCACTTGCTGAACCAAATACATTTCTTTAAAAATAGTGTTTTGGAATAAGACAAGTAAAAAGCAACAAGCCTCTGACTGGAAATCAGACAGCCCATTTATTCTTTCAGAAATTCCATTTATGTAGGAAATGGATACAAGGCCCCCATACCTCTAAAATTCTCCAAGTCTAGCAGACAGACAGGTCTCATTTTAACCATTGTCCCAGATGCATTTCATCTGCAATACAAAACAAGTCTGGCTCAACCCTTTGCAGACCTCTGAACTGTCAAAAGCCTGGAACAGCGAGACTCTTGAGTGATTGCATCACGTGAGAGGGGAGGAGGTCAGAGGGAATCATCGTTTGAGAATGCATGCCCACATCTCAGCTCCTAATCCTGGTCTGACACTGGGCATGTCGGATCACGCTCGGGGGAGATGCGCAGGGCATGCCACTGCTGGCAGGTGTATGCTGCTTAACCAGGCTGCTTTGAATGCTGGCCCCTGCAGGTTCTCCTCCACCTGCTCCAGCCCCAGGCTGCAGCACTTCCTCTCCGCAGCCACACTGCTGGCAACAGCTCCTGCCTTGGGGGGTGCTACTGCAGGGATGGGTGCAGGATGATGCTGGCAGTGGAGGAGTGGCAGCAGACAGAATCTCACTCAAACTGTCTCAGGCTCAGCAGGACTGCTCTCAGCAGTACCAAAGGCTCATGCCACTGCCCTCGGAACTGCAGAAATACTGACCAAGGTTGAGTTGTCCTTTTAGAAACAGAGGAATTTCATACAGTGATCCATGTATTTCTTGGATGTTATTTGGCTTGTCAAATGCCTGTAACCTGTCAGCCTTCTGTTTCTTCCTACCAGGTCAGCCCAAGGCCTAAAAATGCCGTGTCTTCTATCTTATTACTAAAAGATTAGTTTGTGCGTGTTCGGCTAGAGAGGTTCTTTTAAGAGAATCTATTATATATGTGTTATGAAGCTCCTTGTAGCTCCCTCACAAAGCAGATGTGTCCTTTCCCCTAGAAAAACATTGAAATTATCAAAGGATTAGCACATGCTAAAGAACTAAAAAAAAAAAATTATAGCAAGAAGGTCAGAGAATACAGACCTTTCTTTGGGTTCCTGTGTTTTGCAGTCAAAGTTCTGAAAAGCACTTCTGTTCAAGCACAGAAGCTGCAGGTCTCAGAAAGCTGTCAGCAATTGCAGAAGTGTGGAAGAGGAGAGGAAGTCTCATGGTGCCAGCTGAAGGAAGGAGAGGCAGTGACATGAACAGTGCCCTTTCAACCAGCAAGGAAAAGAGGAACCACCAGCTCTATATAAACCACCAGGTCTCTTTTCTGTGCTAGCAGGATGCTCCTCCCAGCCCCTGCTTCGATTTAAAATTGTCTTTCAGAGAAGTAAATGCAAATACCCCAGGTGAGAACTAATTTGTATCACAGAAAATGAATGGAAATCATGGAGTCAGGAAAAAAAAACATTTTCAAAAGGGCTGAGCTTTATTGCACTCACTTCTCTTTGAACTTGCTGGAGTTCATATACATTTAGAACTGGAGTTTTGGAGTAGACCCATCTCTGTTGTCAACTCACTTACCCTCTATTGTTGTGGATTGTTTATTACAAAATAGTGTGAGTGAAATATCACTCCAGGTGAAAATGTAGAAAAATTAGTTCTGAGTGCAGTGGCTGTAGTAATTTTTATTGTTCAAAATGCTTTAAATAATATGCTTAAGAAAGCTGAGGACAAGTACGTGTGAAGATACACTGCTTCAAATAATGAACTTTAACCTTGTAGGTCTGCATACTTGTACAGATAACCACGTCATAAACTCAAGCACTCTTAGATTCAAATTGGCTGGATTCATCAGGAACTCTTCAGCTGTGGACAGAATATATTTCAGGATGTTGGAAGTAGAACTAAATAATCACGGACTGGAAAGGCTTTTGCCCTGTTCCGAGTTGCAAACAGAGCAGGCCCAAAAATAGACTATCAGAAGCTCTTTGAACTAATGTAATAGTAGAATATGGTGCTTTTATTTCTTTTATCTAGTGGTCTCCAATTCATTTATACGTATTATTTAGCACTAACTATAGCTCTCAGTTGTAGGAATGTGTTTTCACAGGCAGCTCTGATATGGTTGTGTGATTTACCCTAATTCACAAAATTTAAAAACAACAAAAATCCAAAGAGTAAAACAAAAGGAGGCAGGGAAAGAGAAGCAAGAAAAGGGCCAGGGAATCAATTGAGATTGGAATGAAGCTTCTGCCTCCTATTCCTGCTGGACAATATTCTCTGTTACCATCATTCTCACTATTTTACCTGACCAACAGGATGTCAATTTACATACTGTCATTCTACACAATGTTATTTTTGATACTTTTTATTTGCTTTCTTTTTGACCACTTACCAGGTTCCCTCAGGGAGGGATAATAATATCTACCCTCAGAGAAGCCCAAACTGTATTATTGTACTCCTGGAACAGTTTCTAAACCCAGTTGCTCCTCAGAAGTCTAGAATAAGCTGTATCTGCCTAGCCATCCCTTTTAAACTTTCCCAAGCATTCAGTGTTTGTGCAGTGCTTTGTGTGCATATAATTGCAATGACACAATTGAAATAGGCTTAAAAAGACAGTTTTATAATAAGTCTCTGTGTTGTTACTCAAGAGAGGTTACTTCAGTTTCTGGCTTGTCACAAGCCATATAGGAAATGTATGGGCTTTTTCATGTAAGGGAAAAATAATACTGGGAACTTTGCAGCTAAGGTGTTGAGAGATGTGCACCCATTAAAGTCTCTGACTAATAAACCAGGGAAACGATGGCAGACCCCTGGTTACTGTGAGAAAGATGCTGTTGCAGTTTCCCCACCCAGGAAAGGCTGGGCCCAAATGTTTGTTGTCAGTTGCTAGAGAGCCCGTAACTTGACATAACCAGGCGCTGATGTCAGGGATTCAGGACTAACACTGAGCTAAGATCATGTCAGCATTTATAGTTAACCTTTTTATTACAGATTGATGGCACAAAGCAAACTTAAGTCAATGTTTACCTCTACTGTTAAAAGCAAGGAGAAGGGGAGAGAACAGTTAGTGGCTTCAGGAGGGCTTGATAGCCAAAGACTAGTGTCCTTGTAAATCTGATAAATAACAGACAGTCCAAATTTTTGTAAGAGCTCCAAGGTTTCCTGTGGGATTCCTTTAGATAAGAATTTGAAGGGCGCTGGTTACTTCTGAAGGTACGTTCCTCTCTCAAGGTTCAGCATATGGGGAGAAACAACTTTAAAACAGAAAGAAGGAACATATGGGGAGAATCAGCTTTCAAAAAACCCCAAAAACCCAACAAAGCAACTAGTACTTCTTTGCATAGAGATGGACTGTCTAGGGACTCTCTTAGAAGAAGCACGCAGTCAGTGCCTGTGTAATGCAAGAGGAAAAATTAGATAAGACAGTGGTGAGCAGAAACATAAAATGCAATGGAACTGAAAACCAAACAAATCCTGCCACATGTAACTCCTGAGTCAGGGCCATGCCCTAAATACACAGTACTGTCTGAAAGTAGTGCATGTTGTATTTAAGTACCTAACTACAGACTTAGTGCATACCTGTAAAAAAATTTCTAGATCCAGCATAATATCCTGTTATGTACAGTATGTTCCTTTAAAAAGGAAGAGATGGCAATCCTGAACCTGCAGTCAGAGGTGCTTGTCTTAAAGAAGGTTCCTGGAACCATCTCGGCTCAAGTTCAAAGGCTGCTCAAATGTTTAAGCTTAAACTGATCAAATTAATATGGTCTTGACAGATTCTTTTCCCCCTTTCGTAGGTCTCCCCTGAGGGATATTAGTCATAAACTCGGCAGAACGCCTACACTGCATCCACACAATTTGAGGTAGATGTTAAAATAGTCCCCCACCTGAGCACACAAGTCTGGTAACTGTTCAACCAGTTGTGCAATTTGCATGTGTAAATGAATTTAGCATACACAGACGGATTCCTATGTGCATTATGGATAGGTAAAAGTGGAATCTGAAACTACTCTATAATATTTGTTTCCCATAATGGGATTTTATCACATCAAATTATAGTATATATAAAGATGCACAGAACATATCTGCCTTAGTTCACTTCTGGAGCTGTGACAATGCTTAGCCAACTGAGAATGTGATGGTAGAGCTCTGTACAAGGTCATCTTTGCTTGTCACATTTTGGGAAAGTGAGCAGGACAGCGAGACTGGCAATTTTTTCAAACTGTAGTGGCCTCTGAGAATAGCTGATTTCATGCCCTCTGGGTGTTTGGATTTCACTTTGTTGATCATTTCAACTCTTGCTCTATTTTTTGGAATGCAAATCTTCAGGTTATGCAATGTACTATTCAAATTCTTTATTGTCAGTACTCAGGAAGTGTGTCACCAGTCCCACTGGCCACTTATTGGCACCAAGTTGTCAGCAAAGTGTTGTATGAGTGCTGAGTTTCTGGCACTGACCTTTTTTAGTTTTGTTTTTTTTTCTTTAGAGAACAGACAAACACAGTTCTGACTTAAGCAGATGAATGTAGAAAAAAAAGGTGGCTTAAGGTTTGAGTCTGCCAGCTCTGTCAGTATTATCAATTTCTTAGCATAACACAAAATGAAAGTATTTTTGCATGATCAATCCAGGGAAGAATTGGGTGGCTAAAGTGATCAATACTTCACCTAACCTTAGAGAATTCAATTTTCATCAATTTCTCATGAAAAGAGAAATACTTTCCAGATATTCATATGTTAAAAATACATCTCTCACTCACATGTTTACAAAATTGTTTCCCAGTCTGATTTTTAATTTCTAAATGAGTGAGAATTCCAAGAAAGGTAATTTTTAAAAGTTATCCTACACTTCATGTTTAGGGATCAGATTAAAGTTTGGGTAACAGTAATGGCACATTTAGACTTTTCAAATTCCTCATAGGAACCACAGAGCTACTACTAAGAGCCATGAGTGGAACTTTGCCTAGATGCCTGTAGACAGATTTATATTCTAGTATTATAGGTTTATATATCTGAATATTCCCGGTCAGATAAAAGAACATTAATCAAGGTAGGATGTTTGGAATCGATCAAATCTCTTGACTAATCCTCTGGGGACGTCTCTCTCATACTGATCTGCTTTTGGATTAAATTAAATATATTTACATTAAGTTCTATGCCATAATACCTTTAAAATCTTAATCTCAAAGATTCCCATGAAATTTTGGGAAACCAAGAATAAAAAGCAAACATACAAACCAAAACCTGCAACACTCTTCTTAAGTCATAACACACACACAAAAAAAATTTTAGTGCTTCTTCCTCTTAGAAAAAAAAGAACAAACGCATATCTCTGAATTTCTGGATTCTCTACTTTGTTGGTTTATTTTTTAGCAACAAAATATTAATATAAATCTAAGAATGATAAAAAATTTAGAAAAAGTATCATACCAGTGAACAGACACTGGTATAGGATGTTAACAAACTGGAAAAATGAAGCTGATCATCTGAAGTGATGGGGACCTTCTAATTCTAATACCCAATAAAGACTTATTAGGCAAAAAAAGTTTTTGCTAAAGACTTTATGTTTCCTTCTTTCCTACTCTCTCATATTATTTAATCAGGCATAGATGACAGTAATTCAAATAGAAATAAAAAGCTTACTATAAAACATAGAGAGTCCTTTAAGTAAACCAGTGTTAAAAAAAAAAAAAAAAAAAAAAGCACTGACAATTCCCTCAATTCCAGAACCTCATGAGAACTAGAAAGATTATTACTTTCTCTTTGTAAATCACTTTAACATCAGGGTATGTTACATGAAAATTTCAACCCTAAAAAAGAAAGTGTCAAAAATAATATTAATCCTGTCCACTAATTTTTGCAGCAGACATGCTGTTACAGGCATTCTCTGTCCTTTGCTGGGTTTTGGCTGCTGCCCTTGTTTTCACCTGCTGCTGGAATATAGCTTTATGGTATGAGGCTGCTGTGTTATAGTGCTGCTTCCTACCAATGTGTTCCTGTCTCATTTCTTTAATTGCTATCTAATGTTTATGCCATTTGCAATATGTGAAAGAAAACAGAAGCCAAAGCATGAAAGAAATTGACAATATAGATTAAGTTATAAATCTCTAACCTCTTTTAGTCCCCTACTTCACACTTGACTATCCTCATTTGTATTTTATCTTGTTACTGTGATATACTGGATTTGTGTTCACCCCCTAAAATGCCTAATCATTTGGGAAGCCTTTGGTTAACTAAATAGTAGGATCACTGTTTCAGGCACAGCAAGTATTTTTCCATCCAGCTCTATCTTCACAAACTCAAGATGTCTTTGACAGATAAGGTTATTCATTTCTTTGTCATTTTCAGTGTGAACTATTCAGCATTTTGGTCTGAGGTATAACTTTTGCCAGCATAACTATATAGATAAAACCTGAAGGAAAAATGCAGCTGAAAAAAGCAGATACAATGTTCTGCTTCTCATAAGGTAGTGAATTACTCTGATGTAAGCATTTCGTTCTTCATCCTCAGTTTAGAACATCTTTGGAACAGTACAATTTCTGGGTGGAAACATGGCCCAAATGACTTTCATCATTCTTCTTAAACCCAGTTTGCTGTTCTAGTTAATGTGAAGTTATAATTGAGTTTGATAATGGATACATTTAGTTTAAGTGTTTTCTTGAAAAAAATGTATTTAAAACATTAAGTTAATCGAAGATTAAATGCTTTGCTGCACAGGAATTTAGGTAAGTGCTTAAGAGTTCTGATGAATCAGAGCCCAGTGAGTAAATTAATAGCTACGTGGTTTTTAGAAGTTCTCCATTTAGATTACACATTGTCAAGCTCAAGAATTACTGATAATTCAGCACAATTATTACTTTTTTTACCAGAAAATATGTTAAATGGTACCACACAAATATAAAATAGAAACTGTTTTAAAATGTCTATTATATTAATAATATATTGTGCTATTATTACAGTGTCCTCCCCTATGTGCTAGATGAACAGAATTCATGAAAAGAGTATGCTTGTTCTGGGAAAGCGATTGTCTAAAGACAGAAAGAAAACAAGAATTATGAGGAGAGAAATAGTATATATTAATCATAAAATCCCTGTGAGGTGATATGATGCTGAAGCAAAGACTGTCATTAAACCACATAATTTTATCTACTCTTTTTCTTGTCATTTTTCCTTGTAAATGAATTTTTAGACAGTCTCCAAACACTAGCAGAGTCCAATGAATCAAGTATGTTGGGACAAATTGTGTGAATATGACAAAAGGTGATTGTGAAAATTTAACAGTTGAGAGTAGTGAGAAACTTGCAATGCAAAAGGGTTTTATTAGAAAATATATACTCATAAACCCCAACATGTTCCACCAGAATATTTTCAGTGCACTTCTGATAAAATGCAGACTGGATCCACTGGGGATGTGCACCTTGCTCTGAGTCCAGCCATTAGGTCTGGAATGTAACCAAAAGCTTGAGCTTGCAAGTCCATAGCTCTGTGTCAATGCCACCCTGCTGACTTGCTGGCTCACATTTATCCTCCAAGGCACCCAGGTCATCTGCTGTCAGCCCTGCCTTGCCAGATGGGTTGTTTCAAAACAGTTGTCCAAATGTTTCCTTGCTTCCTATCTCTGAGTGCCATTGCTGGGAATGTGAGAGCCTGCATGAAATAAGGTCTCTCTGCTGGGAACAGCTTCAGGAGACCCAGAAGTGAGGGGTGATTATCTTGTACCACATCAGTATTCTCACCTAAATGCACGACACCAAATCATTATTTAATTTAGGGTGCAGTATGGCATTATAGCAGTGATGTCACTGAAAGACACATTCATGCTGCTCAGAGCAGTTCCTTGTGTAAAGCTGCACTCACACAGCTATAAAGGTATTAGGCAAGTAAGTCATATTTGTATAGAAACTGATGTTACCTGATATAATCTGAGTGGACATAACATTCTCTCTGTTGGTTTAGCTTTAGTTAATTGCCTACGGACTTAAGCCAAATCCTTAAACCTACTCATAACTTCCAATATATCAGGGTGTATTCTGTCTCACCATTATAGTTGTCCTTTCTGTAAAGCGATATAGAAGTTTGAGACTCCTTTTAGAAATTACCTGCATGTCCAGGAAGCTCAGATTTCTGTAAGGCACTAAAGCTTATCTTGAAAATTATATCAGTGGTCTTAAAATGGCAAGAGTCTCCACCTGCATCGTGCAGCATAAGCCCTAGATTAGAAAACAAGTCCAAAGTAAATATTTAATTGAGGATAAACAATTAACAGTTCAGAGAGATCAAAGAGAGAGCTCACACTTCTGACTAGGACTGTTTAAACTTGCCTAGCTGCAGGTTAGGAGCAGTGATCACTTTGAGGTCACCTTCACACTCAGAAACAACAGGAACGTCAACATTTAAGCCATCTCAGGTCTCCAGGCATAAGTTCTGTGGAGAGACCTGAACTCCAAGCTACCTAGACGTTTTCCATGCCTGGGGATTTGTCATGTCTCATTTAATAACAATCTCCAATCATGAAAGCCAGTGGTGATCACAAGCTCCTAAATTGTCATTTATCTGGTATTTGCATCTCACTGAGGGCAAGGAGCAGGGTGTGGAAGGGAGGAAGACAGCATGCAAAGTGAAACTGAAGTCAGACAGAGAACTGCAAACACACAAGCTGAAAATCCCAGCCGTTAAACTATCCTATAATATGTAGGCTCATAAAAAGTTAGGAATGAGGATGTAGCTTCTGGCAGCGTCAATACACCGAGTAAGCAAAACGTTAGCATGGCTTAAGACAGCTTCATGATCTTAATTTTCCTTCCCTGCCTCAATCATCAATCTGGTAATTTAATATAACCAAGGAGATTTAATACTTTAATCTTCTACCTCCATTGGACATGTGGCATTGGTTCCAAATCTGAGACACAAAGGTACATCATCATCATCATCATATATTCTTGGCTAAACTTGAAGACCTCGCCTTGTAATGTGAGTAACAACAGTTTCTGCATTAATCCTAGCTTTCAAGAGGCAAGTATTTTCCATGAGGAGGGAAGATGGTTTGAACAGAAAAACATCTAAATATGTATATAAGAAACTCATAGAATAGCTTCTTTCTGTGTCTTGCTAGTGGAAGGCAGCCAAATGTTTCAGGGCTTGCAGATGGACCCAGTGGCCTGACCACACCAGCCCTTTATATCTGCCCGTGAAGTTTTGGGATTCTGTTCAAGGCTCTGGGACAGCTGGGCAATGCTTCTCCAGTCAATGCTCCTCTCCAGGGCACCACCTTGAAAATATTAACAACAAGCTACTTCCCTGTCAATAAAAAAGGGCTGTCATACAATAAAATGATCAAGATGAAGGTACAGAAGAACCTTATTGTAGTTGAAAACAAAGACTAACTTGTGTGTGAAACAATTTGAAAAGTAGAGGACTGAATTTTTAATAGCTCAAAATGGAAGAGTAAGGGGTCCAAACTCACTATTTAAAAAAAAAAAAAAAAAAAAAAGGTACTCTGTGTTTCATGTGTACACTGTACAGTCTTATCCCCAAACTCGTTTGCCCAGCAAGTGTGCCCGCAGGAATCAGATGACAGGGTAGACAGCTCCCAAGTGTCTCTAAGATTACTAAGTGCTACTGTACTAAGGTTCTAACCCATAGCCAGCATTTCTCCCCTGTCCCACTGCAAGTGTTCTTGTGGCTGCAGGTATTCTTTACCTTTCCTTTTATCTTCAGATAGCTGATGTACATCAGCTACCTCAAGGTTTAAAAAAAACAACAAAAAAAAAGAGATAGAAAAAGCAGAGTTCGGCACTGAAGACAAGCCCTAAGGAGATACTGACAAGCAATCTGTCTTGAGGGGGTAATTTACAGATGGATCTGGTGCAGAAACTACATTCCTGAAACTAATAGATGAAAGCATGGCAGCTGATGCAGCTTAAATTTGTGAGTCAGGCAAAGCTGTGCTTACCCAGATAGGATTAATGCTGATACCAGCCAGAACTGCAGTCCCTTAGTGCCAGCAGTAAGGGTTTGGGATTGTCCATCTGAAATAACTACTTGCTCTACTGACTGCCATGAATACACCATTGATTTCTTCATGTATTTGAAAAATGGCAAAACAAACATTCCCAATACAATCTGGGCTTTCATTTACAGGAAGGCTGAGCTGGTTCAGGCAGGTTACAGTAATTTGTCTGTTGACATTCTTCTGATGGACAAAATGCCTGTTATAAATAGGTTTGTTGCTTCTCCTGCTCTAGTGGCCTCTCGCCAAAAGTATGGTCTGATCCTGGCTATAAGAGCTGGCTCTGCAGATACAGTGCTCCCACATGCAGTGCAGCTCCAAACACTAAGAGAAAATTAATTAGATATACCACTAAGGGAATTTTAGAACGTTAAATCCTCCCACAGTTGAGTAAAAGAGATGAGAGACGTGTCTTGTCTGGCTGGTGAATGCAAAGCCTATGAAGCTTTTACATTCCATTTACCATGGGGAAAGGATATAAATGGTCCAAAGGTTTGCAAGTGGCCTTGGCAATTAAAAAAACCCCAAAACTTAAAAAAGTGATCCTCTTTAAACCAGATCATCTTGAAGGGAGCCTATAAGAGGGTGGTAACAAACTTTTTAGCCTGTTGTAATAGGACAAGGAATCCTGGTTTTAAACTGATGGAGGGTCAATTTATATTAGATATGTGGAAGAAATTATTTACGATGTTGTTGGTGAAACCAATGTTGCCTGGAGATGTGGTAGATGCCCCATTCCTGGAAACATTCAAGAGCTGGAGCTCTGAGCAACCTGATCTCACTGAAGATGTCCCTGCTCATTGCTGGCGGTTTGCACTAGATGTCCTTTTAAAGTCCCTTCCAACCCAAACCATTCTATGATCTCACAAATCAGATCATATTGCAGACACTGAAATACAAATATTAGATTTAGCACAAGGAACAAGGAAGGAATCTGAGGCTGGGAAGGAGAAAAAGAAGTTACGACTAAGGCTGCCCAAATTTAAATCAGCTCGAAGTGCCTGGAACCCTACCTAGAATTTCAGCACTTGCCTTTCAAGACGTATTTGCTTTGAGACTGATGCAAAATGAACTGAAATTGTACATGCTTGTTGAGCTGGTCTATCTGCAGTTCTAGTAACTATATCAAAGAAGTCAAACCTCATTCATTTCCCACGGTCCCAGCACCCTTCAAGGCAGATCCATCACTAACACGCACTTTGCTCAAACACCCATTTCATGTTTAACTACAGTTTTCAGGTTCAAAGCTTACAGCAACAAGATGACCCATGGTGACAAATAGGCGCTGAGAAATTCCGTATCTTTCCCCAACTCCTCTGTCTACCAGTAGGAATCAGGAATGAAGATTTCTATTTCTGATGGACAGATGGATTTCCATCTTTCTGGCCACAGTCTTAAGTGGGCCTGAACTAGCTGGATGTTCAGTCTGATTCCTCATGGAAATTCTTACATTCTTCTAATTGAACAAAGTTCTTAATTCAAGGTTCAAGTCTAATTGCTGTGGTGATATTTAAACACAGGTTTAAATGCTTTGCTAAATCAGAGTTTGTGTCAGTACCTCTTCTGGACATTGCAGGAGGAACTGAGTTCTGATCACTGTGAATGGGTAAAGATGCAGGCACAGGACTGTTAGCTCTGCCGGGGTGATAAGCACATGTTAACCTCTTGGGTGGATGTTTACTTAAAACCATCTGCTCAGCTAATCTGTGTAACTATCTGAAACAATTCCTGAAGTCAGTCTTTCAAACATGGACATTGGACAGATGGGCAACTTTACAATGTGGGTGGAGCACCATAGGTTTGAGGAAGCAGATATCATTCCAATAGAAGCTTGAATTATCCACTTTTCTTGCAGCTGTTGGATTGATAAAGCCATTGCATCAGTTCCCAGCCAGTGCTCCTGGTAACATAACCATATTAATTCCTGCTGCTGGCACAGTATAGAATCTGAGACTCAACATTATGGTACCTGCATTTGTACAATAGTTTCACTGCTCAGCTTCCAACTACCACCCCACAAACAGCAGCTGCTGCCCATTCAGCTGAAAAAGTACAACTATTGGAGTGTGGGCAGCTTTAGACACCTTCTAGAAAACACCTAGACTTCTCTGCTTAGTTTGCAGTGCTGTGGTCAGTCACTATACCTTATCTGGTAACTCCTTCAATTCACTAAAGGTAGAGAACCTCTGCCCTGAAACCCTTCTGGGTGCTTTGCCTGGGTAGAGTCAAGCCAGCAACCTACCTACCTGTGTCTCATTTTCTGTATTTACAAAAGAAAGGGATAGCACATATCTGGCTCCTCTGTGGTGTGTGCAATGAGAAAAATAAGTACATTTTTAGAAAACATCCATAAAAACATGGATTGTTCTCCTCACAGGTCTTGCGACGGTACCACATATTGAGCATGGAAATCCTCACAGAAAAGAACAAGCTGTGTTTGGATATTTTGGTTGTCCTTGCAAACCTTACAGAAATGGAGGAGCCAAAGGGAAGGTAAATGGTTAAAATATTTGCTTAGCAATGAGGTTATCGTAGGCACAGAAAATTATGTTTACATAAACACAGAAAATTTTCAGTAAAATTTGTTCTAAACAATTTCCTCAGCCGCATCTACCAGATGGCTGTCAAATAATTGATTTTGTGGCTTGGATGCCAAAAAAAGACTCAGGGGGAAATTCAGAATTTGAATCTTCTTTCCACACAAATTATTGGAAATTGATTTAATTTGATATGTCATGTTCTGGCTAATACAAAATACTTCATTTGAAGAATTTTCACAGAAACTAAATATAAACACGTAGAGCTGCAGTAGTTCTCAGGACTGCTCCTGGGGAGACAGTTGCTGCTTTATTCAGTACCCCAAGAGCTCTGGCACTTGCAAAGGACATGAACTATCCAGATTCAACTCCATCCTCTGTCTCCATTGCTCACCTTTCAGAAAATTGCCATAATCATCGAGTGTGGTCAAAGAGCCACTCTCCAATTATCTGTTGATGCACTTTCACTTTGGACAAACATTTGTAGCCCCAGCCTTCCAGGGAGTTTCTCACACACCAGGTGGAGGCTCATTCCTGGACACTTTTCTGTGGTCTTCCTTTTGCAATACTGTAATGTGGAGCTGTGGTGCTAACCCAGGCTTTCTCACAGCCCAGGACAGCACCCGACTCCCAGGCTGTCAGGTAAATCCAGTATTTGTCACATCCTCCTTTATCTTTGGGGTAAAAGAACAGAATGTCCAGGATCTAGACAAAGGTATCTACTGAATTCAAACTGGATTTATAGATAACACTGGAATAAATAATCCAAACACACTTTGCTCAAAGTTTGTCTAGCTCAGGCAATTTCTTTGCAAACTCTTGAGAAAGGAGTCCCATTGTGTGACATGGGAAAGCTCAGAAGATCTGAGAAGATGGATTGTGGTCCAAAGGTTTAATTGTAACTGCACTGAATGTGTGCACTATGCAGTAGTCTGCATGATTATATGAAAGTTACATTAATGTGATGTGGAAGACATTCCTGGGCTGGGCTGGACAAGACAAATTGAATGTGAAATTTGTATTAAACTGACTGCCATTAAAAATTTTTACACCTTAGATACACAAAGTTATATCTCCTGAAAAAAATATTCATACAAATTCACTGGAAACAGAGTGATCCTAGCCTCTAAAAACATAACATCTGTATTCTTTGTCAGATTGGTTGTCTGTTGGTTACATTCAAATTAAAAAAAACTGTGTAGAGAAGACAAAGAAAACTTTTAAGAGGTCCCTTGAAAGAGATATAAGAAGGCATGCTGTCTCATGTGTTGATGCTGATGCACAAAAAGACTGCCTGGAAAAAGCCAAGACAGCGCCAAGAATGCTGGCATAAGTAGATGAATGACCAGCGCCTTTGGGCACTGATGTTTCATTACATAAACAAAAACAGACAAGACCATCACATGCACCCACATGTAGCAGGAATGAGGAAAAAAATCCAATACTTTCTTAATGTCAAGAATCTAAGACAGGAGACTTTTTGAAATATATTGATAGATCACAAGATGAGTAGAAAAAAGGAGGGCACCCAATGGCTTTTATCTTCTTTTCTACTCTTGGAAAAAATGAATCAACTAATGAGAACAAGTCGTATTTTAGACTACACCAGAAATCACTGCAGTCTTCTGCCACCAACCTTAGACACAGGTTGAAACACAAACTCTGATCAAAAGTGATATCAAAACCTTTCTACTTGGACGCAACACCTTATAACAGGGCACCACTTCATACTGTATATTCCTGGTGACTAGAGGTGGCAGGAAGGAAAAACCCAACCAAAACAGTGTCTGCTTTGTGTAAAATTCCAGGTTACTAACATTGTACTTAGGACAAAACACCAGTGGCCAAGTTTCCAGTAAATGGGAACAACCCAGTCCACTGGCCAGCCAAAATACCTGCTCAGCTATAAGCAGGCATGCCAAGGAAGTTGGCTGATTCCCCAAGAAGCTTAGCCAGATTGTGAGTCCATCAGGCAGTCACACCTTTAGCCAGGCAGCCAACTTGACAGACTTCTGCCAAGAGCTTTCAAAGTACCAGTGTGTCTCCAGAGGAAAAATAATTTAAAAAAATAGTTATAGAGGTGCCAGTGTTATTTTCTGGAAAATGTGTTTTGATGGAAAAAGTTGTAACCAAGTTAAGAAGCTATTCTGTTTGTGGTGCTTAAATAGTCTCCATTGCCTGAGGTCTGGAATCATTACAAAATATTGCTGATGCCAAAAGGGAGGTACACACTGGAAATACGGTGTGTGATGATGAAGGACTGAGTGGCGACGTAGACAGCAGAAGGCCTCAAAAGTCTGGCCAAGACCATGCTCAAGTCCTTACCCTGCCCCTGCTAACAGCACTCCACTGAATAAGGAACTACTGTTCTTCATATTCTCATTCCTAGTTGTTTTACCCTTGAGACTAGACCATTTGAGAAACTTTGCCTCTAAATTTGCATTCTTGCAATTAAGAACAACATTTGCTAACATTTACAAATTTATACAGGGTATGTTTACTAGGTTAGGTTAGTACACCAAGAATCACGTGTGTCTGAAGTATAGCTGGCTCTAGCCACTGTCCAGAATTTGGATGCTCTATTTTTATAAAACAGTCCCTTTATTATTACTTACATTTGGCTTGTGCACTTGTGTGTCCTACATTGACCCTCATTTGAGGTGAATATTGAATAGAAATCTTCTCATTCCCTTCACGGGTCTCTTCCTAGATGTTCCTTTTATGTTGCTTCCGTAATTTAATCTAAAGACTTAATGGCTGTCACTAGAGCCTTATGGGACTTGATAGTAGGAATTTAAAGGGGCCATTGAACTGTGATGGACCACTTACAGCTCCTTGAGTACCCTGATGTTCCCTCCGCTGACAGAAGCCAGCGGGACTGTGGAGCAGAGACGAGAGGCACATTCTTTGCAACACAAATCACATAACCATGACAAGCTGGACAGTAAAGTGCTCTGTGTTGCCAAGAAACAGCAACTTTACCTTTAAAGAAAATCTGCTCTAATGCTAAATATTTTTCCTGCCTTCATCAGAATTCACATATCCTGCCACATAACCAAATATCAGAGAGTTTCAGCTCTCAGAGGGACTGCAGTTGGTATTGGAACCTTTGATTTGGCCAAGGCAAACCTTGACAGTATCTCCATTTTCATATTTATTTTACAGACATACTTTAAATTCCTCTAGCACCTTTTATCAGAGGATTGATCTCCTTACAGACAGCGATGAATTAATCCTTGCAATGCCAATGTAAATTGAGATTTGTTTTCCTTGTTCTGTAGATAGGAAAGAATGAAGCTCCAAAATGATGCAACTTATTTAAAGAAGGCTTGGCAGAGCCAGGAACAGAACCCAGATATCCAGATATCCTGATACCTGAGGCAATGCCTTCACCTCACTATCATTACCCTTTCACCTGCTCACTGTGCAACAGACATTTAAACTGTACACAAATATAAAGAAAAGCTTCACCTGCTTTTTAAAATGGGTGCCTAAACTCATGGGTTCACAGCTAGACACCAAATGTAATAAATGTCTAGGACATCTTCAGACATGAGATTTCACTAGTTCTGGAAACTTAGTAGCTAAATAAGGATTAAGAACCCTAGCTGTATCCGTGCATTAAAAAAAAAAAAAA
>VZRN01000344.1:1957618-2031079 GCA_013397935.1 Dasyornis broadbenti | reverse complement strand
AAGGCAAGGATTTAAACTTTCTAGCTTAAAACCAAGATACTGTGAATAATAAACCATCTTACAACACAGGGAGCTTTCTTTTGCTCTTGAAGACGTCATTGAAGAGGTTGTCATGGGAAAATCCATGACAATACTAGCAGAACTGTCTGAATGCCACTATTTAGCTGCCTGCCTTATTTTTTTTGTTTTTTAATTAACTGTGTTTCCTTCCTATTTGCAATAGCTTTTAATCTGTTCTACCTTAACTTCAAACCATGTGGACACTACCTACAGAACGAGTCCAACCCTGTCAGCTATAGCTCTTTACTGAGATCTGAGGGAGAAAAAGCCCTACCAGCATTAAAATACACTATGAAGGCAATTCACGCCTGCTTGAAGGTCTTATCCTTATTCTATAGAATCTGGTTTTTTATATTAAAGATTTCTTTACTTTCCTATCTGAATGGGCTTTTTGACATCAATATTACACTGCATTTCTTGTAAAAATCCATCTATTTTTCTGATGTTGTTCCTGATGGAAAAATTGTCAGTAGACACCCCGTTTAATTATCATTCCCAGTGTAACTCTGTTGGGAGATTCAGGTGTTGGGATTGGTGGGTGCTGGGCCATGCCATACTTGTGTGCACGCACACAGTCCAGCCTGAGAGCTGTTCAGGCAACCAGGCCAAATACACAAATTCAAAGCTTCTAGGGCCAAGAAAGCAAGTTGTCTGCAGTTGGGTGTTTGACTTCCATCCATGAATACTTGATCTGTATCTGTCTGTACTAGTGTTTATTAGTTGTACTGAGTAAGAATGAAATTGTATATGGCCACTGATTCCTTGTCTTTTTTTCTTTTTTTTTTTTTTTTTGGAAAACACTCTGATCCTAACATCCTAACACTTTCTCTGATCATTACTCTTCCTGCCTTATTCTTCATGTTTTCATTACTAATTACTAAGAACAGTATTTCACCATATATTTTTACAGCAAGTGACCATCACAGTCACTCTATTCTTTAGTCTATTTCCAAGTCAGATTTCTGCTTCAGCCCATCCTGGACCCCTCAGTTCATTCTGCAGAATGGATCTGAGATTTTCAAACTGTAACCATTACTTAGGCCACAGACATTTCCCCCACCACCCTCAGTTTTATCCTCAGTTCTTTTCCCCAGTTATTGGACACTTGTTTCTCCATTCCTCTCCTCTCTAGCTCATAAAAGCAGTCATTTAACCTTTGCCACAACCAGCCCCATCCACCCCAGGGACAAGGCGGGGTGAAAGCCTCCCAGCACAGCTCTCCCAAGGGAGGTAATAACCAGCAGCCAGGATACAGTTTTTCCATGGAGCCAGACTCAGGCTGCCTACCGCATTACACTGCATGGAGAATTTCTAACTGGGATTTAGATTATGTCTCAAAGCCTGTACTTCAGCCTTTTAATTTCCTAATCTGCCACTGATCCCTGTTTTCCTCCTATTTACACTGCCACAAGCTCTCAAGCAAACCTAAAGTGAGACAAAACCTGGAGCAAAAGCAAGCCCAATTCAGTGTCTTTAGTTATTCAAAGCCAAGGATGCCTCAACTGTCCTTTGCCATGGAGAGCTTTCAGAAAGGCAATTCTCCCTCAGAAATGCCCTTCTACAGACAGCATCTGCGTGTGTAGCAGACCTCAGGCTGCAAAAGTAGCCGATCTTCAGAACAGTGAACTCGGGAAGGCAGGTCAGCATCAGCTTCTTTAACAGGCACAGGGGCATCTCTTTTTTTGTTTTCAGAGCACCACACATGCTAAAGACACAGTTCCTAGGCAGAGGAAAGCAGTGGAGAAAAATAAGAATATATTTTTATTCTGATGCTTCACTTTATGGAGTATTTTATGATATTCCACCTTTCCTTATCTCTGTTCTTTCCTTTAGGTATCACTGTTTATCTTTGACTAAAATGTTTCCTAAATAGTCACTATCTGGCTTATTCTTATTAATGAGTACTATCAGATGCTTTTG
The DNA here is from genome assembly GCA_013397935.1 of Dasyornis broadbenti. Classification (NCBI taxonomy): domain Eukaryota; kingdom Metazoa; phylum Chordata; class Aves; order Passeriformes; family Dasyornithidae; genus Dasyornis; species Dasyornis broadbenti. Next base: position 2,029,099 of record VZRN01000344.1, on the reverse strand, counting down.
ATTTTAAACCGTGAAGTATCTCCCCTAATAGATGTTGAAGCTCATAGTCATAACATGGAAATATTTCCAGACACTGACAAAGACAATATATATGCCTGATTTTAACCCTGTTACAAGTGCAGCTGTAGTCCTTCTGTGCTATCAGTCTGAAATGGGCTTAAAATCCCAGAAAAGTGTAAGTGCATTTTGGAAGATGAACTCCAGGACTACTCCAGCCTCACCACTCAATGTCCAAAGGGGCAAGCAGTAGTTAGTTAACTGTGATTGGTAATCATGATCCTGCGTTAAGTATATGCCAAAGGTATTTTGTTACCTCATAGAGAGGGCTTGAGGCTTGATGTTTGAGCTCTTTTTGTGGAAGGCCATTGAAGCATTGGTTCAGTGTGCTGGCTACAGGTCCCTAGCTGTGCAGCGGGTGGTGGTGACAAAATACATTGTTTCTATCTCGCTAGGCAAGGTTGCAGCGCTTTGCATGGACTTAAGCAGTAGAGACAGTACTGGTCAAGACCCTGCCATTTCTAACGTGCAATCCGAAGCTACAACTGTAAACAATCTTTACATAAATCTGGAACTGTGCACAATACCTCCAGATTTTCCACTCCCTATTTTTGCATTTCTCAGCATTTTGCACTTCATAAAGATTGGATTTCTTCTAGCCAAAGTAAAACTGAGCAAAGACATTCTCAGACAGATACCCATAAATATGTTTTTCTCCTCAGAATTACGATGTTTGGGCTTTTGGTTCTGCAATGTGTATTTTAATTTCACTTATCCTAGGGCACGCGGACAGTAAACAATGGAAAGCAGTGCAGAGATTCCTCATTTAGCATCTCCAGATGGCTCTGTGTGGAGAATAAATGTTCAAGACATTTGCTGAGGTCCAGAAGCAACATAGGTGAATAACACATAGACTGGTAAACCCTGCTGCTCCACAAGTCTAATTGCAACCTTCTGGAATTTAATCTCCTGGTCTAAAGTGCATCTGAGGTTCCTTGTGAACAATTATATGTTTGTAAATAACATCCCTGGGACCTTGGCTCTGACCTGGATGAAGCAAAATGCCAGAAATCAGCTGTCCCACACTGCTGAGCACTGTGCAGAATGAGGCAGCCACTCCCAGCATCCCTCTGCTGCGTCCCCAGAATGCAGGCACAGGAGCAAGGCAGGACGGAGCCAGGCTGGCAGCGCAGGGGTCTGGGCTGGAGGGCTGAAGGTGGGAATGTGGAGGAAATGGAGCCTGACTGTAGAAGTGGAGAAACCATGAGACATGTGGTGACACGGCAGAAGAGGTTGCTGCGGACTCAGACTGAGTTCCGAGGAAAACACAGTCTAAGGAGGAAAAACTCCCGCTCTGTCTGTGTGTGTCCAGATGTTCAGCAGCAGCAAGTGCCTGTCTTGGCTGAATGCCCTCCAGCAACAGCCCCAAAAACAACAGCTCCCACAGCTCCTTGCCCTGGGACTCAGACACCAAACGACGGTAACAGCACTAAAAACAGTGGTCTTAAATGCAGACATCTGAGGCAAAATTTAATCCCTCCTGTTCAATTCCCAACATATGTTTTTCATTTGTCTGTAGCCCTTCTGCACTCAGATGGGTATGTCCTGGGTACATGCTGTTTACCTACAAGGAATCTGAAGCATTTAGCGGCGTGCCAGCATTGGGGCAGTTACTGCTGTGCTGGAGCTGCCCTTGGCTCTGGGCTCTGATGTGACATCCTGTCTCAGCAGTTGCCAGTACTCTGGTCTTCCCATCCTCTTGAACCATCTGAATTTGCAATATTCATTTGAGTGTGAGCTGAGGCCACATCAATTTGCATTGGTTCGAAAAGACCTGGGTGAATCATATGCACTATGAGATTTCCCTTGTTTCATCCACTAAATAGTAATGGGTTTTATGTGACAGCATAATTATGGCCTGAAAAACTCATTTTAATTTAACTTGAGAAGTGAATTTATGTCAGTATAATTCAACTGATGTGGACACTGCCACTGCAGCTTTGGCAGATGAGCACCAGCAAAAATCACTGCTGTAGTTCAAGCCTACAACTCCAATTATTCCCTTTGCTCTTGATTGACTTGTCCAATAAAAAGAAAACCATGATGAGGATTTACTTAATCCCCCTCCTTCCCCATGAAGAGGAACATAATCACCATTCAGACACTTCATGTATGATTTTTTCTCTCCAGTTAACTTTGTGTGCCTTGAATAATTCAACACTGTAAATTAAAGAGATACTTTTCTACTGAAAAAAAAAAAAATTGCATGGGTAGTATTTATTCTATTTTTCTAGTTTAAGAAGGGCTCCCTTTCTTCTTTATATAAGTTCTCTAACAGAAGTATATTTGTGCTATGAAGTGCATGAACATCCAATACGGTGAGGCTCACACGACAAACTGCACAAACTCTGGAACTCTGATCTGCACAAAACTGTTGGAAGTTTCTTTGTGCTTTCTTGTCAGTACAGGCAGGGTTGTACTATTGTAGTAATTGGGCTACTGGGCACCTGGACAGAAAACTGGGCACCTCTGAGCAGAAAAAGAGGGCACATCTGGAAAGTCATGGAAATATGGAGCTCCTGAAATGTAGGTATCTGAGTTAGGTGTGTACACTGTGTTAGGAAGTCTCCAGAGAATAACTGAGTGTGCAACTTCCCTGCACCAACTGCTTAATTGCCAACCTCTGTGTTCCCTCTGGACGCCTACATGAGGAAATGGCACCAATATTTTCATTAGCTAATTACATTATGATAATGAGAAAAATATATACCATGTAGAAAAGCACTTAGGCAAATCTTTATCTACACTTAAATTAACCACTAATATTCTGAAAGAGGCATATCTACATAACCTCTTACATTGTTTAAAATCTCTTCAAGTTACATTGGAGTAGCTTTCCCTTGCAGAGAAACCATGAATTCCCTGTTGCAGTGTAGATGAGTTGCTTTGCACAGTCCTTTATCATCACTGGTTTGACAACTTTTCCTTTTCCAGAGCCTGAAAATGTTTTTTTTTTCCCCCTGATTTAGATTTCAAGCTCTTTGGGGCAGAAATCATGTTTGTGTGTATTTGTACAGCAGACTTGGGTCTTGATGACTGTGGTTTGTAAACATTACCACAATATAAATAGTACATTAATCATTAATTATATTGTTGATACATTACTATGTCTTAAGTGGTGTCACTGTCTACGACTCTTTGCCTCATCACAGAGATGAGATCAAGACATTTCCATAATCATAACATTTATCTGAAGTCATGGTTGCCCCAGATCTTTCTGGAACAGATTCAGAAACACAGACTGACATTGTGTTGTAAACTTTTTGCCTGAGGTAGCATCCATACCAAAGACTGACATATTTTGTGAAACTTCAGAAGATTAAAAATTATTAACTAAGGTATGTGCATTAAGTATATGCATCTATACACAATTTGAAGTACATGAGAGTCTCAGACTACTTTGCAAACATTATTTCACTACCTGTAATGTACAAAATGTTATAATCTCAATTTAGTTCCAGGATAAACTAGTGTGTTTGGTCAGCACAGTCACAAAATGTAAGAAAATAAACAAGCTTGTGTGATTGATGTGTATAAGAAATGGATAAATTCTGGTGTCCACAAACTAGGTGCAGATTTACTCCAATTTTTTGTACTAGCCAATGCCTTAAACACTGAGTTCACTGTTACTTGACCTGAATTGATTTGATTGCCAAGGTCATGCTGGAAATCTGTGACAAAACAAAGAATAGAAACCAGATCGTCTAACTCTTACTAAATTACTTTCTTAATTACAGCAACTGAAGGTGCGATCCATAACAGCACTCAACCACATGAAGAGCAATTTAAGACAATTTCCCAACTACTTGAGGCAAATAAGTCAAATCTCATCTAAACTGCCTAGGGACACATAGCTTGAACTGAGATGAGCTTCACTCTTGTATTCATAGAACAGATGAGCAACACAAAGTTATCTACCCAACCACGGAATAGGAGACGCAGTCTCCTTCCTCCTTCCTGAGTCCCCAGACACTGTGGTGACATTCTGTGTCTCTTGTCCTGTTGATCCTTGTCATGTGAGTTGTGTAGTCCTGACCCCTTAGCCTCCAAAGAAGAGTTAGGAGATGTCCATCAGGAATGGCCAATATCTGGTGCCTGCCTGTGCTGCAGAGGGGGAGCCCTGGGTTCAATGCCCCTGAGGCTGAGGAGGGCCACTGGAATGGGCTGTTCTTCCACCTCATTTGCCTGCCATCAGGAGCATGACTGAGATGTCGACGCCTGTGAGCTGGTTTTGGTTTCTGCCTCACCAAAGCACCTAACTCTATAACTGAGTTAAACTATGAAGTGGAGGCAAGAGGGAGAACTTCAAACACAAACCTTTCTTCAGCATGTCCTGTTGCCAGGCTCAGTTCCCTGAGTATTGGGATGCCTGTTGTCAACCTCAGCTTTAAACATCTGTCCCTGCCTGCCTGTTGTGTGGGGCACCTCACTTAGCATACCTCCTTTCTGGAGGTGGGCACACACAATCTAGGAACTGAATATCACAGTTCTCTGAACCTTTTTAGAGATGGTCTTCTGAGACAGAAGACCATATTTCAGATGCTCCCAATCCTTTGATATAGGCCATCTAGGAAGGACTTTAAAATCCAGGGAAGATACTGCACTTATCCAGTAGGAGAAGCAGAAGTCACTGTGGAAGAAACAACTGGACTAGTGACCATGGATTTAGAAAACCCTAATTCATGTTATTATAACTTGCACATTAAAGCTCTGTGCAAAGGATATCTCAATGCCTTATTTCCTCTTCTGCAAAAGGAAGAAGAGTGTTGGTGTGTCCTACACAGTGCTGTGAGCTTAAACTGAAGTGTGGCAATAGGATGGGAACAAAGGTCTAATACAGAAGTGATAGTCAAGTTACAAGCTCTTATGTCAAGTTACAAGAACCACTCACATGCATAGGAAGAAATTACTGTGAACAACCTCCACCTTGGGAGCGGCTTTTTCATTTGTCCAGGTACTGTTATGTTGCAGCTGTTTATCTGCTTCTGCGAATGCACTTAGAAAATCAGAAGTAAATTCTTTGAGCTTTGCTGGGAATAAGAGTCCTCATTCTTGTGTTGTGCCTGCCTGAGCTTTTCCTTTCTGACCATCCTGATTATCTGCTAATATTTGAGTCCCAGTAATCTTCCATGTCTTCACATGTAAACTACAGTTCCGACCCACAACACCCTCAGGTTGCCTCCACCTGAGGTGTCTGTAGAGCAGAAAAGCCCAGGCTTTGCCAGGAACAGCCATTGCACAGGTGACTGTCAAAAGCTCAGCAGAACATTAGGATCTTTATGAGTGCTTGTTTTCTTTTGCACCCTTATCAGGCACAGTTTCCAAGTCTCCTGAACCAAGGCATGAGCGCAATGTTATTATAAATAACACCCATCATCCAGCAGATGTGTTTATGTCCTCAGAAGAGATCAGGTGCAGTGGTGTGTCTGGAAGTGATATGGCTAAAAGGTTTGATGTCAGACAAATGGTGAAAGAAACAAAGTAAATGGAGAAAGGAAAGAGTAGAAAAATGGTGACACTTTTCAGCTGGACAGTTAAGAGAAAGAGAATATCCAAGTACTTTTCTACCACTTTACAAGCTTGTATTTGGTAGCTTATATTATAGAAAAGAGGTTCTGGGAGAGGTGTGGTAGGAGGGGCACCAATATTATAAACAGAGAGAAGGGGAGGTGTTTCATGGTGGAAATCAAAACTGAAAGGTGAGAAAGAGACTTTGTTCATGGCAGAGAGGCCACTGGCTTACCTTTACTGTTCATTTAGAGGAAGTCAGTGCACTCTTCTTTAGTAGCAGTAATCCATTTTATAGGGATGTCTTAAATTCACATGCTTATCATAGTCTACTAATGTACTAGAAGATAATTAACCAACTCTAATAAATTTCTGCACAGTCAAGTAATCTTTTTCAAAATCCAGCTGGGTAAAGGTCACCATTTCTGAAAAATTAACTGTTTGATCTAATAAGGCCCTGCATCACCCCTCATTTTGAATTTGAACTTAAGTGACCCTCAGATACTATTTATCTATTATTTATAAAAGATCAATTCTATCCTATTGCTTCTAGTACCCTACTTCAGTTAAACTCTTTTGTAGCATCATTTTCTAATATTCACTTTATTCCTCCAGATAAATCTTTAAAATATTCTCTCTTTCTGCCACCATAAAATTGGAACATTTAGCATTCAAGTTCTGGAAAAATAAGGTGATCATTCTTGTTATTATTGGAAATCACAGTGACATTACAGTAGTAGTAGAGCAGCAAAAGCATGCTGGGTGCCCAAGAGAAAATTCCTGCTGCTGGAATACACTAAAAATCAGTGTGCTGCGCTGTGCTATCTTATTTCATGTGGTCTAATTCTCCAGCCACTACAGAGAGATTGTGTCAAATGGGAAAAGTCCATGATTTAAGGGCTTGAAGGAAAGAGAGGATTTAAGCATAGCTGGAATGAAGGGGATGAAGCATATGATTAGGATAGAAATGGGAAGAAATTGGAAGACCAGAATAGCACAGGCAGAAAAGAAGTGTGTGGAGAGAGAGAGAGAAGACTAGGATTAGGTGTTTGGGAATAATATTTTAAAATGTTGGCATTTGTATTCTTCATTTGAGCTACTGGTGGACAGTACAGAGCTCTTTGATACACACTTGGATGGAAACTCTAATCAGTTCTGCCTGTCCCTGACGGGAGCCCTGAAACCCAGACACACAGAGCAGATCTGGGAGGCCACAGTCTTGTTTGAACTAGGGATGCACTTGCACAGGCTGTTGTTGCAGGGTGCAGCTCCAAGTTTTCAATTCATACAATAGTTATCCCATCTAGAGCATGTCACTGTTTCTTTAAGAGAATCCGTATCATCAACCCCAAATATTTTAGCCCCTATTTCTATAAATAACAGAAGAATCATTTGGAGATGATATAGCCTCCTTTATATTTAACCAGTTGCCATAGCGTCTCTCCTGCAAAACTGTGATAGCTGTGGCTTCCTATAGGATGTCTAACCCTTGTCAATTGTGTTTCTCTCTTCCTTTAGAGAAAAGGAGTAAGGATAGAAAATTAAGCTTCAAATAGTTTTCTTGAAGCATAGGTAAGATTATCTGATGAAGTCCCATGCCTTTTTAGAAAGAATCAAGTCAGAAAAATACAAGTTTCTGAACACTAGAAAGAAAGAATTAAAGGACATGTTCAGGCAACTTTTACCCTGCCTGGCTTGCGCACCCCAGCTCCGGGAATCGCTCCCATACCAAGGGTGGCTTTGAACTCTGCAGGGGGGTGGCTACACCTGCCCTGCAGCCAAATTCCTGACGCACCTCACCCCCAGAACACCAGATCTCTCACGTTTGATAAGCCTTTTGCTCCTCTTTTATAGTCTCTCTGCCTTCATGTATTTGACACAGTCCAACCCTACACTCACCTGCCATTAGGCCTATGCACAGAGAGCTGCTGGCATCCTTACTCATGGAACAGATTCAATGCAGTGCTTAAATGAGGTGTGTAGGAGCTCTTGAAGCTACAGGAAGCCCTCTTTTGATCAAAGAGGGGCCTTGAAAGGAATTTTTTCCCCACTGACAGGTGGGAATGGTCCATCCGGAGCAGCTTTTAACTTGAATCAGCTTTGTTGAACTGCTGTGACTAATCCTTCTGGTTAATCATATCTTACACAGGCAAGGTAGCTGGATGATTTGCAAATAATTCCAGTGCTATTGACAGGGACGGGGACGAGTGTCAAGGTTTCACAGATATGTCCTTTAATCCTTTTTTTCCCCGTATTTTCAGATGTGTGTGCTAGACCTGAAGCTGACTTGAACGGCATGAAATACCAGGGGACAGCTTTAACTCTGCATTAATGACGCTTTTTCTCAGTGACTATATGATCTGTCAATGAATTTAGGAACCTCCCCCTCTGCCGTGGAGCTGTGGGGAGCTGTATCCCACTCTGGAAGTATTAAAATAAGGCAGAAAGCTGAGATGGGAGATGTTAAATCATCAAAGGTTTGTCCTTGTGATTGCAAGGATTAAAAGGAGAAACTCAGAACACCCTTTGAACTAGATGTACACAGGAATTTGAATTAACACAGTTTGAGACTAGACATATTCTTTTTCTGCTATTATCTTTTTAATGAAAGTATCTAATCCCCAATAGATCTATGGCAAACCATTTCTCAGCACTATTGTCTGGAAAAGAGTGTTCAACCATTTGTCTCACGGAAGTATGCATCAGTTTAATATAAAAGTGATTTTTTGATGTGTGTCGTGATTCAAAAGAGGATGGAATACAAAAGAGGATTAAATGTAACTCATTTATGACAGTACACTATTTTAGAGTTTGCCCTGCTTTAGAAGAAATTGCTTTTAAATCATGGGAATGGTAGTTTGGGTTTCCTTTGTAGCAGGTCAGTGAGCACTTTGGAAGTTCTGTGAGCTACAGAAATAAGTGAAATCAACTGCTCAGAAAAATAAAACTAGCCTCATGTTCTGCTGAGAACTATCCATCACCTGGCTGCTTGTTGTGGGCCTCTTTCCTATGAGTCACTGTGACAGGACAGTTTGCTCAGCTGAATGATCACTGGAGCTCAGGCTGTTGTGAGCAACGTGTGTTATAAAGGAAGCTGTAGGCAATATGATGGAACCGGATATTTGCATGCCACCGGGGTATAAATGTGCCCTATAAACACATAAAAGCAAACAGACACAGTGTTTTCCCTGTGGTTACATTGGTTATTTGCTACAGCTGGTGTCAGCCTCTTGAACAATTGAGATACCAAGTAAGTTTAGAAATGGCCTGTATTTGTTTATTTATGTCTGTCAGGTATGCAGGCAATATTGAGAAGTACCTAGCAGTAAAGGGCACCAACCAGCACTGTCGTTTCCAGGCTAAGTCTGCTGTATGACAGTAATATCCCTCCTGAGCTGTGCCCCTGGCATTCCAGTTCTTAGCTCTTAAAAGAATGTTCAAGTTTGCATTTGTCTTCAAGCATTTGTGGGCATATAACAAACAGGGGGAGCAAAACTAAGATTATCATCTGGAAATTGCTGAGGAAGTAACACAAATATGTTCTCAGTAAATATATAAATTTGAGGTTAGAGCAAAAGACCAGGAGCCAGGCCTCCAGGGCTTTGTTCTCTGCTTTGTTATTAATGGTGGGCATCCTTGGACGAACCCCCTGCCAACCTCCTCAGGTGAACCCCTGAAAGCACTGTCCTACATTTACATTCTCCTCTCTTCTGCCACTGAGGGTGCATCTCAGTCAGACACATGGAAGAGATTAGACTGGATCCACTGAAAAAAACGACCAAACAAATTAAGCATATGGTCAGAACAGGAATATGTGCATGCCCACACCACTTTGCTACTTTGCCCACTCCCTCTCTAATACTACAAAGAAGCAACAACCACAACAGACCCCTGCAGACACTAAAACAATTCAAGACAACTCTGAACACACTATAGGGTTATCAGAACTCAAATTTCTTTCCTATTTATCATTTTTCAAAGGAGAATTGCATTTTAAAGCTCTGCATAGAGTTGGTCAGCAACTGAAGTGCTTCAAATGACTAAATTCTAATTCCATGTTTACTATCTAAATTATATCTTAATAGCATAAAGGCTGATTAAGGACTTCATTTTAAGGACCCTTCTGCTAGTATCACAACAGAAAGTACAGCTGTTTTCCCAACTTTCTCCATAGTAGGTGGAGGACAGTAAGAGCCTGCTTGACTGTTGTAAACTTTTCATCTGAGACTTTGGGGTGTATCTGGATGCCAGGCAATACAAAACTTTTTCAAAGCTGAATTGGTACAGATTTTGTTCAGTCAAACTGGAATAAAGTGAAAAAAAAAATCTTGCTTGTTTGGCTGTTTTGAATTATAGTACCTGTCTTCCTCTTTGCTCCCCAGCTAAGCTAAGGAATTATTGTCTTGAAGAAATAATTCACTACCAGGTTGGATCTGCACTGGGAAAAACTGAAACTTCTCTTTTCTGAATACATTTTTATAATGTATCATTGCATTATAGAAAGAGTTCCATAGGCTTAAGTAGGAGATAAACTGGTTGTGCTAAGATGAAGTTTTTCAGCTGGATTTTGCAGAAGTTGAACAAGGGAATTGTTACAATCTCCTCTGCAATAAGTATCTATTAATTTATACACATGGATTCCTCAGAACATGTTATCTAACACTCTCCAGCACCAACGAATTAAATCCAAAGAAAGATTAAGTCTTTTGTCAATTAAGTGGACACAGAGAGCTTCAAGCATCACAAGGTCCACAGTAACAACTTTCCAACCCTTTAGTTGGAGCACAAAGCCTTCATGAAAGTGTCAAAAAGGGGTAAAATGTGGGTTTCCTAACATCTCGTGGTAGCATCCCTTCACAAGCTGTGGCTGACAAATGTCCCTCTTCCTTCAGGTTTCCTCCTGTGCTATTTTGTTAGGCCATGCACTGATTTTGAAGTTATGATCTACCTCTCATGGCACTTTGATCAACATTTGGATTATCAGTTGTAACTTCAACGATACATAAATTAATTGTATCTATTTTGTGGGTGTAATGCAGGCACATCTAAGCCAAGAAAGACTGTCAGTGCACTTTCCACTGATAGGACATGTTTGATCACAGATCACAAAGCCTACATGACAGGGTGAGTTTGGACTCAATTCATTCCCAGTGAGATGAAGTTGAAAGCAGTCCACTGAGAGCAGTAAAATTTGCAGGCTTGTTTTGGGTTCTGTAGTCAGAGGATTCATCACTGTGGCTTCACTTGCAAACAAATTTTAATTTATCTCACAAAGCACAGTGGTTTCCCAACTGCAGTGTAAATTCCATGTGGCAGTTTTAGAAAGCTTTGCAGAGTAGCTTTCACTTTTAGATCTCTTTCAGACTCATCTTCTCTCCCAAAACAGAGAAAAGAGGTCATTTTTCTTCTTTCACTAGAAGCAAGACAGCCTGTGATAATACTAGTCACACTCTGGTAGATGGTAAGAGTTAAAACAAAGCAGGTCTTCATTTCCTACCATGGCTAACTTGATTCCTGAAGTGATGGTGACATGTGGGGAAGGGGACTGCTAAGAACAGAGCCAGAGGCAGTGTTGGGAATGCAGGAATCTGGGAACACAGGAGAAACTTTGGGTTTTTACTACAAATGTGCAGTTTCCAGATGTGAATGCCACCCGTATCTGAATGAGGTATATATTACCTGCATTTCTAGATCAAAATACTTAAAAAGCTTTTTTCCTATAGTTTCAAAATGCCTACAAACCCTCCTTCTGCTCCTTTCTGCCTGTGTTGGGCTGGGTCAGTATGCTCCTGTTCCCACAGCTCCGGGCTGTGGCACTGACCTAGCTGGGGCTGGAACTGCCAGACCTCTTTCAGAGCTCCAGGATCGGGAGCCAGCAGAGAAGTGTCTGGCAGTGACAGCACAGCATTCAGCTGTGCAACACTCCCAGCCTCCTAATGCATTTCACACTCAGCAGATTGAATTGCTTTGGTCTTCTCATTTCTTTTTCTTCCAGCAAACAAAACGTTTTCCCTTCTTTTCCTTGACAAAGAGTTTTGCCATATGCTCCAAATCAATTGCAACCTTTCTGATGCTTTGTTACCGCCCACATCTTGGGCTGCATTCAAAAAAAAAAAAAAAAAAGAAGCTTAAGCATTTCTGTTTCTGCTCCAACCAAACTAAAATTGAAACATTCTGTTCATTAATTCAAGGGTTAATATCTCTTATCACTCCTTTCTTACTCTGAATTAACTCGAATTGAACCAATTCCTTGCTGTAACTGACATATCTGTCTGACATATTTTTGTCTTTCTGCATGAATAGTTGTCATGAATAGAAAAGAATTTGCTCATATTCACTCACCAATCAACATTATTTGTTGACTTTAGTTTTACTTCCCCAATTATCTTAATTCAATTTAATGCTGCACTTCATGCAGTTCTGTCCCTTCCTATGTGCTGCCACAACACACTCTGTGCTGTATCCACATGGACAGCCAGGCCAGCCAGCTGAAGAAGAAGAAACAAAAGCTTTTTATTGATAAAACTCATTTTGAGCTGGAGCAGTTCCCATGTGAGCATCCCCTCGTGAGCATCACGGTGGCCCAAAGAACTGGCAGAGGTGGGGCTGCCCTCTGCTTTCAGCAGCAGTGGGATCTCAGATCAAATTCTGCTTCTTCCTGAATCTGGCAAATGGCTTTCAGACCACATTTCTCTAGGTGTTACTAAGGGCATAAGGTGTCCATATCCCGTACTAATGCCCAGTGAGGACATATTTATAGCAGTGGAATAGGCATACATTCACATATTGTGAACCACCTATTAACTGCACTGACAAAGGCAATTTGTTTGGGAAATAATTGAGTCACCCCCTAGGATATCTGCTGGCACAGCACTTACTGATGAGGAATCATGCTCCTTTCCTTCCCCCAGATGATCAAAGTAAAGCCACAGAAATCTGCTGGGTACTTCAGGATGTGATTTACTTAGAGGGGTAGGAATAAGAAGGCAAGTATTCAGAGCATGAAAACGTCATAGTTGAGGTTTGACCCAAGATATCTATTACCCTGCTTTGTTCCCTACCCCTCTTCCTCCAAGGGTACAGGCCACTGGGGAGGTCAATGTGTACCAGGGGATGGGAAGAAACAATGTTAATGCAGTCCCTCATGCTCTGTGTTCAGCCCTGGTGTACCACGGGTATTGCTTTGTATTCCTCAGCCAAAATGTGTTTTACGGGTACCTGGCTGCTACTCTTGACATGGGTTTCACTGCAATCTACCAGTTATTTGATATGTTTGGGTTTTTCAGTCCCTTTTTTTCAGTGCAGTAGTTCTGGGAATGGAGAGTTACATTTTCAAGATCTATATTAATTTTTTATTCATCTGATATTTGCTACAAATTTACTTTGTTTCCATTAAACTACTTGAATCTGCTACTTGAATCTGAGAATTTTCATGGAAAGCAAAAGAGAAGGTATACAAGCCCAGAAGAAAGAATGGAAGATTAAATCACACCTCTACTCATACAGATGCAATTAAAACAGAATAAGAAAACACAGGAAATTAAAAAAGGAAAATTAATCCTTTGGGTCACCTAGTTTATTTAAATCAGCTAATTAGTTTATATGCATTAGGTACATCTCCATTAGGAAGACTGTCAGTATAACTATACTATAATTATATTCGCTGAAAAAATCAATTTAAATGTTGAAATGAAAGGCTAAAGCATAATTTTCCTCTACTACTCCAGGTCTGCTTTTGCATTGTAAGAGCATATGCAGCCAAAGTAACCTAACTTAGTTCAATTTACATCATGTGGTAGAAAGCTGTTATTGTCACCTTTTAAATCATAGTAGCTTGTTTAAAACAGCCTTAGTACTCACCTTAGGTAAAACAGATTAAATATTTTCCTTATGTTAGTCCTTGAAGACAGCATAGGAATATTATATGACTGCAAACAGAAGAAAAGAGCTCTTCTGAGAGGAAGGAAAATTTAAGCCACTCACTGGAAAATTTGAGAACAGATGAATATGGCAGACAAAACTCAGGAGGAGATGGGTATTTTCACCACCTCTTCTCTTTGGCTCAACACCCGTCTTAACCCAGTTGTTCCCATGGAGCTAAAGTCTACAAAACAGACTCTGGTTATCTTTCTTTCGCTATCTGGAGTATTAGGAGTTAAATTACTGGTGTTTGTATGGTACCTTTTCTTCTGGAGACACAGGACCCATAGAAGTATTATTGTTTCAAAGAGATCAGCTCAAAAAAAGGATGAGCTGAAATGACATGAGGCTGTGAGGTGAATCTGCACTCGTCTGAGTGAGCAAAGGCAGATGTTATTCAGAGTCATCTCAGATTATTACATTTATAAGGCACAAATCTCTGACTAGCCAGGCTCTTAATTTCAGTTCAGTGTTTGTTTCCATAAATTTGCAATTTACAGAAGGTAAAGCAGGTATTCAACCCAACTGCATAGCTTCAGGTTTAACTCATTGCAACAGCTCGGTCTCCTAAAGGCTTTGTTCCACAAATGTCTCCATGTTTTTAATGCCACTACACCTTAAGGCAATTTACACATTGTAATTACAGATGCACTGCACAAGTGTAAAGAGGGAGCTACGCCAGCACAGATTCGCAATCTTCTAGATTAAAATTTGGACATTTTGGTCTACCCTAGACAGGTTATGAATACTTTAACAAGATATGCAATATATTGTTTTTCACCAGACAAATGCTTATGCCCTAAATAAAGCTGCCTGATACCAATATAAACTTTATTGCTTCTCAAGACAAAATTAACTGTGCAGCACTTTCAGTTGATATCTTTATATTTGTGATAAAGCGTTGGGAAAGGTTTCTTGCCTTGACTATACAGATACAGGAAAGACTGCAAAGCTTCCTATTACTAAGAAGCCCTTGCTCATTGAACTGCCTTTTCCTCAATGTTCCTGCTTGTTATCCTGGTGAGATTTTTTTGCTTCAGTGTAGATAAGGTTTTATCATCCTTCTCTTGAGTGCCAAATGTCGGGGCAATTGCAATTAACTCTTCGTTGGCTGAAGGCAGCTGCAGGGTGGGTCCCTATAATTTCCAATCTTTCATAAGCATCAAGGCTGGAGAAGGAAATGGGTCTCTTTGCCTGTAAGCAATAACAAACATGGAAGAGGAATGCTGTTTATTTGGTGCAGCTGGAAAGAATGAAGATGATCATCTTCCTTTATCCCTTTCAGGAATTCAGACTGCTGTTAGGTAACAAGAAAACTATGCTAATAATTTTCCCCATAAGTAAGCAAGCATTTCACCAGTGATGCTGTAATGGACTTCTCTATTGCTGCCAAGTTGCACAGGTAATGAATAAAGCTTTTACAGTGGTTCCAGACCCACAGAGAAACTTTTTGCCGAACTACACTGTAGTGATTAAAGCATTTGAAAATGCTTAGCAGAGGACTCTTCAATTATGGTGATTTTTTTTAACAGAAATAACATAACTTACATGTTTTAGGTTTAAGACAAGATCCATTACTAGGCTATATCCCTTCTCTTGCTTAGACTATGTTCCTTTTTACACCATCAGATGTAAACCTTTAATTTCTCCCCTTCAGGATGTGATTCCCAGGAATAAAGTTTTCCAGTTCTTTACTGAACTCCCTAGTTGCATTGGACTTGGGGACCTGTTGCTCCCAGTGTCAGGGTAGCTGGACATTGGAAGTAGCAATGTGCTTCGAGGGTTCAGCCCATGCCCCCTTGCAGCGCTGAGGGTGTCTCCTCAGACAGGCAGGTGCAGGTGTCTCAGGGCTGCTCCGCCTGCTCCCCAGGCTGCCTGGACACGAGGCAGTTGTGGCACAGAGGTGACAGCCTTAGCGTGGCACTCACCCATGATCAGCTCCTCTGCCTCTCAGCAAGGCCAGGACTGTGCTACCATGGCAGTTTCTGGTTTAGGTCTGGCAGCCAGGAGAGGCCATCGGGATAGCAGATGGGTGGATGTCTGCGCTGGAATGAAGCTGTGCTTCAGTTTCATGGCTAATACCAAAAGATTCTGTTTCAGAGGGACCTGGGAAGACTGAGAGAGATATTTTCGGTTGAGGCAGATAGTGACTATACTCCTATCCACAATATGAAGACCATGAGTATGGAAAAGCAGTGGTGTGGGGCAATGTAGTCAGTGACCAACCCATGAGCCAGTCATGCGGGCATCACTGTCAGGAGACTGAGGCATGGAAGAGAGAGTCTATTAGAGAGTAATGGGAGTGCCAGTAGAATCTCCAAAGGGATTTTAATGGAGGTCCTGAAAAAAAGGATGACTGAAGCCAGGAAAAAGTGCTAATCATGAAAGGTATTGTGTTACTCCAGAAGATAAAACATCAATCAAGTTTCAGGAACTCAAGATATCCCTCATGTGTTGTGAAGGGCTAAGGATGTAAAGGAAAACCTGCAAGGGAAATAGCTGATGGACTCTGTTCTTCCATTTAACATGCAAAAAAGATTCTCATTTGTTTGATACAACCTTGGTTCAGTACTTCTGTAGCTGCATGCAATGCTGCTCCAAAAAACTCACATGCCATCTGCTCCACCCCCCACCATGGACCACAGATCTTTCTATCATACTCCACAACAAATTTCTATGGAAGTACGGAAGACTGTAACGCAAACCGTGCCATAGGAAGACATCAGGGTATCAAAGAGAGTTACTAGTGTCCTGCATTATTGCCCTATAAAGGATATATTAGATAAACAATATGCAGAAGATTTAGGAGTGTGGCCCTACATTACAGGAGAAAACAAAATAGATAGATAGATAGATAGATAGATAGATAGATAGATAGATAGATAGATAGATAGATAGATAGATAGTCAGACAGTTAGTTAGTTAGTTAGTTAGTTAGTTAGTTAGTTAGTTCTTGGCAGGTTGATCCAAGGGAAAGTTCTTTCCATACTCCATGTTTGGTAATGAATAGGTCTTTGTCAGATGCTGGGAACATTTGGCTTTTCCAGGGCCAGTGTCACTGGGAGCAATAGGGCATGGCAGTAGCCATCTGGCCAAACTGGGGGGTACCAGTAGAAGCAGGGACTTCCCACAACCAAGTGATAGAAATGGGGAAAATTCTGAAATGGGAAAACAGAGCTATTATGTACCTCTCTGACATGCAAGAAGAACTAAGGGAAAATGCAGTATTTTCCATCGTCTCCTGGAAACTTTTGAAACATTTGAAACAGGATCCACCTTACTCTCTGCCTATAGCTGTTTGGCAAAACAAGGCATGTTTTTCGCTCAGGACCTTTGCCTGACACACAGTCTCATTATCACAGGTATAGCCCACATCTTTTCCTTATCTCTCCTGAGTCAGCATGGCCAGTCAGTAATTCAGCACTGACCCCACCTTCAGCTGGGACTGGGTGTTGTTTCAGTGGCACCATCTGCCCAGGATGCACTGCCACAGTACGGGCACTTTGGTGATGAACCCGTCTGGCTGGGGAGCTCCTGCCCTGATCCCTTCCATCTCCAGATGCTCCTTCATACCAGCCCCTCCACAACCGTTCATGGGGCTGTGCTGGGAATCACAGCACCAAAGTGAACCTCTGTAGAAAGAGCTCTTTGGGGGAAGGGAGGGATGCACCTATTTGTAACTCATCTCCATTCAGTGGTCCAGCTCATGACGTGGCCTCACAAGTAGTTGTGTCAGCATGAGAGAGGGAGCAACCTGAGGAGGTGTGGAGATGGTGATCCCCAAACCGTGACAGGGCAGGGCCATTTTTAGCTTGTCCAGGCAAAGAAGGTGCAGCAATCTGTTACTAGAGTGCTTACCCTGCTCTATGATGGTCTCTGTGCTTCTCTTTCTTCCAACTACAAGAGGAAGAGGAGGATGAAAATTGCTAATGATCTTGTCAGCAGGTGCAAATTTGTAAGAAAGAGGTAAAGACTTATCAAGGATCTCTTGAGTTAAGTACTTATTTTTGAATGACTGTAAATAAATAGCCTAAACTCCCATTACCAGGCTGAGAATAATCTTGTTTTTATAGGAGGAATGACTTTGCTCACAGTTTTATGTGAAGAGTTTAGAGGGTTTCATTAAACATGGACTGAAGTAGAATGCAAGAAAAAAAATAACTAATTGTATCTGGGTGTGAGAGTGGGAAGAGAATAGCAAGTTTTAAACAGAAAAGTGTATCAGTTTGACAAATACGGCGATGCTGCAGAGATTGAGTTAAACACTGCGATTCTGCATAAGGACATTCTGCCATTGCCTTATGTCCTGTTTTCTCTGGATGTATGCCACAGAAGACAGATATAAACTAAAACTACATTTGCCATTACTGAAGGTTGGAATGATATGAGACACAATATCATCATAACTTCGGTTGAAAACTGAAAAACTTTGAAAGATACATGCTTTAATTCTCATGTATATCAGGAAACTATATCTTCATGTGGGATCTGATTACTTCTTGATATGGTTAAGATATAGCTTGGTCTTGCATGAAATACTTTTACGTAGTACATTTTAACCAAGTATCTTAGTACAGCTACTGCATAATCTACATCTATAGAATAACTTAATTAAGATAAATCTGCAATCTTATTTGTGCTATAACCATGTTTGGTGCACTGTGTGTGAAGTGACTTGCAGGTCTGTCAGCTGAAAATGAAAAAAAAAGAATAGACTTACAGTATGGTAGATTTATTGGTCTGTAATTCACAGGGAGAATGAGCAAAACAAGGAAAGACAAAGTCCCAGCATGCTTTCCACAGTCAATTAACATGCAATATTGTTTTGCTTGGGTGATGGCTGCTGACAGCTGTGTGGTCGCAATAGCTGGGTGGTCTTTTTTCAGCTTATATAAATAAACACTGCAAATTCTGATATGGCTGGGCCAGAGCAAGTATAAATGCCACCCTCACAAGAGAAAATACAGGATGCTTGCTTTGTTGACAGGCACTTCTGAGGCTGGGCTTTCCTGTTATGGTAATTCCACTTTCAGGGTACATAGTCATGGACCACTGTGGCCTCAGAATGCAAGACACTGAACTAATCTTACTCTCTTCGCTGGCTCAAGGATCTTCAAAATGTTTTGAAGGAGCAGCTTAGCAGGTAAGATCTGCTCTCCTACAACTAATCTGCCCAAAATAGTATCCTGAACTCATGATTTATCTATATCAAACTTGCACTGCCACATGATCCTGAAGAGCACAGAAACTGGTATAGATGGACAGGCTTCCTTGTTCCAGCTCAACATGAAGATGGATAGTGCAGTTTCCCCCCGCTTTCAACCCAGACTTCATTTGAATTAATCAAGGAGCATTTTGGAGAGTGGAGTGGGAGCTGGGTAAACAACCTCAAAAGTGAAATGTGGCTCACGGACTCAGAAAGACTTACTCAGAGGAAGAAAAAAAGAAGTGAAGGCAGACTTTAAAAGGTTGTCTCTATTAGACAGGGATGGGGATAGACACCTATCTTAAACACTGTACAACATCTGAAAATAAAAAACCCTGGAGATGAGGACCGTTAGGATGGGTAGGTGAAGTGAAGATTCAGATTCCTGTTTGTTGGCTGATCAGATTTCAAAGTAGCCTTACACTCAGGAACATAGTTCTGCAATTTTGGCAGACTCTTGGCACAAGAATGAAAGTTATTTCCTTAATATGAAGACAACAAGAAGAAAAATGCTTGAGAAGTTGGAAGTTTGGCTACACTGCTTGTTTTGGAGGGATTTGTAACGTTAAGCACTTCACTGTCTGGGGTCCCTCCATAATCAATGAAGGGAGATAAGGACTCCTGCTCTCCATCACTCTGAAAGAGCTTATCTTTCCCTAGAGACCACAAAGAAAGCCCAAGAAGATGAGCTAACTGATCTCAGCTGTAGTTTACATTACAAAGAGTTTCACAGCTATTCTGGTTTAAAGTATCACATCCTTCCTCTCCTCACAGACTCCTCCCCAGAGATGCCTCCTCTCATTTACACCCTGTCCAGTGGCACACTATCCCTCAGTAGTGCAGCTGTGCTGTAAACAGCTTTGCGCAACCGCTCCAGTTAGAAAATAACAAAAAGGAAATTATTTTTCAGATGGAGTCTCCTAATCTGGTTCACACAGTGACCACACAAGCAGCTCTATCAGCACAGCTGGTGCACCCTTTTCAGGGGCAGAATAAAGTGGCAGAGGGAAGAGGGAACAGCATAGTCATAATGTCTCACAGCGCCTCAATCTGCTTCTGTGCTTCTGGAAAACACTTTTGTATTCCTGGGGCTGGGATATGTCCTAGTTAGGTCCAAGGCCTACCTCTTTTAACAAAGTAAAGCTTGAGCATGCACCACGCTCACTCCTCTGTCTTTCTCTTCCTGTCTTCCCTGTGTTCATGGGGAAGAAACCCAGAAGCGTGGGTGAGAGCACAGCTGGGATGTGCTCCTGTGCAATGGTGTGGGAGCAAGATCCCCTGGCATCTGTCTCTGAATCTACAGCCACCTACTGTGAGCCAAGTCAAGTGCCTAAAAACACAGTTCAGCAATTTCAGTCCTTACATTGATGTGACATCTTGGGTAGGCATTGGCTTAAAAAACTCCTTTTCCCATATCAAATTGGAACAGTAACTCTTTTCCAACTTTCCAACTCACAGCAAGGCTGCTACGAGGGCAGAGGTCACGAGATCAGTGGGGTTCAGGCAAACTCAGAAAATTTACAAGACTGTAATTCCTTTGATGCCAAATTTTTTGATAAGAGAATTCAGTGTAGTATGAGCCAAATTCTTCTGGCTGCCTATTAAAAGCAGCCTCATGACAGATCCTTCTTGTGATGTGGCTCTACTCTGTAACTGCTGATTGTCAGCCTCTATTGTAACATCTTCTGCAATGAGGCATCCGTTCCTTGGGGGCAAAAGAAAATGGATGCTTCATACCAGTAATGAAAGTGCCATTGATTTTGTTGAGAATTGTTATTACAATTATAAAATGGTCCCTTCAGACTTGCACACTGACATGAGGCAGTGAAAATCAAAATCACACTCTTAACTGCAAACACTCATTTTGCTGGAAAGGGACGAAAGAGTAGTGGGAGTCAACTAAACAACTATGTAGTCATATTCTGAGATATTGCCAGAAGCAAAGTTTGCAGGGGCTTCCAGAAAAAGAAGGGGAGTGACAGCCGGTGTTTGATGGTGGGCCCAAAATGCAACAGAACAAGAGCACCAGATTTTTTAACTCCCTCACTGGAAAGAAGTACAAGCAGCGTTCAGAGACAAAGTTTTAAACAACAAGAACAAAGTCCCTTGCCTTCAAATGAGTCTGCAATTCAACAGCCAGCCAATATGAGTCCTGTGATGGGAAGAAAACTGGCAACAGATCTTCAGAAAGGATGTGATAATGTGCACTTTCTCTGCTGCTTAAATCAGTCACAGGATATACAGGTATGCAGCAGGTGCCAGTTCTCACCTCACAGAGAAGGGGAAAGGGTGAGTGGTCTGCAGTTATATTTGGGGCTCTGTAGCACTTAACTAGGAGCTTGCCCAGCACACTGGGCTTATGAAGAGAGAACACACCTGCACCCTGCTACAGCTGAACAACGGCTCTCCATCAATGAACATGAAAGAAAAGCAAACCTCTCTAAGTGGCCTCTATTCAATTGCTGTATTTCTGTTTTCTCAGGCTGAATGGTGAGCTATCACAAATGCACCAGGACAACTGGCATTGCAAACAAATTGACAAAGAGTCGTTGGTTTAGACTCAGAAGAAGACATTCACAGTTTGGAGGAATTCTTGATGCAGTAACACCAATTGTCCCTCAGCACTGGCTGGTGTTCTACTTTTGTTTTATTTTGTTTTGTTTTGTGTTGTTTTGTTTTGTTTATGAATGAGTGGGAAGCAAAAGGCAGATCTAGTCACAGAAGCAACATTTAAAGAATCATCGCTGACGGCCTCTTTTTATTTACTTGTGAAATACACTCAGGGAGACCAGTCACCGCCACACTGCTCTGCAGTTTCAGCAGACATGTGTCACCCCCCTGGAAGTGCACCTACCACTTGAGTGTAGAGGACTGAAAAAGTTATTGAATCCCTGCTGATTTATTTTGTTTTGGGTTTTTTTTCCAACAGAACTTCTGCTTGTGATGCCTAGCTGTCATTTGAACCTTATTTAATCTTAACTAAAGTATTGGATCTTTTGTCTAAATTTCTTATACCATTTTACCATGTATACCTGTAATCTGGACATGATATTCAATGTGATTATTTATCTCCTTATGCTGGTTGAATCTATCTCTTGCACCCTCTCATATTGTCAGCTCACACTTTGATGACTACCATTTCCTCTTTCCCTTCCTCCTTTACTCTAAAAGCAATTTTTATTGAGCCCTGCTTAATTCTATACATGGCTTCATCTTCATTTAATGCCATAAGGGTTTCCTGCCTTTAAACAGCACGATGCCTCAAAGGAATCTATCTTAGGGTGAAGGTACTTGGACAACCCATCTCTTACTACCACTCCAACCCTGAGGTAAGTTTTGCATAGTATGTTTGCACCCATCCATCTGGACTCTGCCTGATTAGGGGGCTTGCTCTTGATGGTAGAGTGCAGATTCAGTGCTTGAGAAGAGACTGTTGCAAAGAGTAACTGCAGGCGATATCAGTCAAAATAATGTAAGAAACCAGGGGAGAGTTTAGAAGGATGATGCATGAGATCTGATGTGTTTGCTTGTTTCAAGATACCAAAGCTCACTGTGAGCTCAAGTTCTCACAGGTTTATGCAAGGAATACAGGGTATACTGTCCTGTACAGCTCCCTTTGCTTACAGCACCGTTACAGCACGGCAACATCCACACAGAACATCAGCAGAGTTCCTGCAGTTGTGTAAGTACATTGATAAGCAAAAAGCAGTATTTTGGCATAGACAGCTCCTCCTGTAGTCAAATAACAAATGTTCAATCTGGAAAGAACCCCAGAGTACAAATGCCACTGAACACAAGACATTGCTTCTGCTTCTTGAATCATGAAATGTTTGGCTTTAATTTTGCTTTCTACATCTTTATGCTCAACTTTGTAAGCTCATATCTTACGTTTTTAAATTAAACTCTGTACAGTAGTGTAGAAGAGAGAATCAGTTGTTCCTTTGATTGAAAAAGAAGTGCAAGGCTGGAGAGACTGTCCATGTGCAGTGCACAGGAGGCTGTCAGCTGAAACACCAAGGCTCAGGGTAGCACTTGCACTAACACTCACGAGTAATGGTGCTGTTACCTAGTTAAGCACAAGTTCATAAAAGTTTGATATTGATAAATGCTAAGAAGTAATGTGGGGGGAGAAAGAAGAAGAAGAAGGAAGACATGATATTTTCTGTAAATCAGGGAGCAAGGAAAAAACAAAAGTATTGCAAAGAATGGGAACTTTAAAGCTACAGTACATTTAGTATCAAGGCAAGCATCAGAGACAGTTAAGATCTTGTAAGTAAACTGATAGTTCTTGTTTGTAGCATAAATTTAATTACAGAAGGGAGCATCTGCCCTAAAACTGATGAAACTGTCCTGTTGGCAGATATACCCATATGCAAGTATCCCCCCTTGAACAGCTTTATTTTAGGGGTGTCAGAGCTTTCTTTTAGGGCCTGCAGAGCATCCCCAGATTAGGTGCACGGCAATGGTGTCACTAAAACTTTGATGACCCAATTGAAACCAAAGCAGAAATCTCACAGCCATGTGGGAACTTGCAGGTTCAAGGGTCTGTGTAATCTCAGCTGAGCTGCAGCCAGGAGGGGAGGAAACTGGGCTCTGCTCTAGCACTGCACTGCCAGCCAGCTAGGGACAAAGTTCTAAGCATCTGCTCTTGTGTAAGACGTATGGGTTTTGGCAGCTTTGGATGCAAAAAATGTTTGTAGCTTGTTTCTGGGCCAACAGATAAGACGAACAAGAAAAAATGGAATTAACCTTTTATTAGAGAAATGAATCATTATTAGCCCATGAGGCTGCTAAATGGGCTTTTCTGGACTCAGAGCCTTAGTATTAATATAAGGTGGAGTAGACAGCATCATAACATCAGGCACACCAGCTACGCAGGATGAATCGCAGCGTGACTTAGGGTGCCTGTAAGGCTCACAAGGGAGGTGCACGGAATCAGCTCTTTCCACGACAGAAAGGAATGACAACATTATGGGAGCACATTTTTTCATGGGAAGACATGGGAGCTGAGGCTGCTCAGTGAGGACTGAATTTGGATTTGGCCAACAGGAGGAAGTGTGGAGTTGGGAAACATCAGCCTTGCAAGCAGGATGGTGTTCAGACGTGGAGGCACTGAGGTGAGCTAGTTGCAGCAAGGATTCTGTCTATGGCAGTTCTACTCCATAGAAATGCAGAAAATAGACCTGGCCTGGGATGTCACACAGACCTACCCTAAGAGACTGTCCTAATCTATTACTGTGCTTTGCCAAGTGCTAGCTGAGGGTGGCACTGGACATTCAAAACCCTTGGGAATATGCCTGTGGCACGTGCAGTTCACCATTTACTCCAAGTCTGGAAGATGAGCCCAAACACAGGCAAAACTCACGCAGACACATGAAGGCGTTTGGTCCCATTTCACATTCAGAAGAGAACAGATAGTTAGCTTTACTTTCAGGTGCTCAGGCTGTTTCTAGAGAGATCACTTCTCATTTTTGCACTAGCACTGGTGCAAATGTCAGCTGAGGAAATACCTGTGTGCTACCACTGTGTTAACAAGGCTGGCAATCTCAGCTGGAAAACCTGTGGCTGTGAATATCCAATAAACAGCATATGAACAACAACCATTAATTGACTATTTTACACTGTGCCTGTGTATGCATGTGTTTGTGTGGCTGGTGAATGCATACAAGATGTTCCTACAGATTCTTGTAGAATGGGGATTTGAAAGCAGAATTGAAGGTGGTGAAATTTACTGTGTGCTGCTTAACAGTAAAAGAAATGCTGTGAAGCCAGATGGTTTTTCCATAAGTCTTTGCTATAGACTGGTATTGGCCTCACTATATTAGTAAAATTATGCTTGCTGGTAAATGTCCATACCAAACTGATGATGTACTAAGGAGTATTGTTTTTAATCAATAAGTGTTTGTCTGTCCATCATGCTGATCTTATTCTCCCCAGCATATTTACTTTCATTTTGGAAAGATCTTAAGATGAATGAGCTCCAGCAGCAAAGGAAGATGTCAGAAGAATCTTCAGAGGTTAGCATCTTTTATGTGGATTTGGAGATTTTAGACACTTGTTAAATTTAGGAGTTAAATGAGAACAGCTTTGACTGATGATGCAATGCAATGTTGGGATTGCAAGAAAAGATCCCAGCAGAAGGCCAGCACACAGATGTGTCAGATGAGACTGCATTCCACACACCAGAAGTCACAATCTGGATCTGATCTCCTGACTGAGCCATCCACAGCATTGGTTCAGACTTCCTTATATCTGAAAGCATTCAGACACACTGGAAGAAATTCCACTCATTGCAAGTAAATTTAGGCTACTGTTAAAAAGCCAGGAGGTAGCTTGCAAAACAGCCTTACTTTTCTAGAAAGCAACTGTTCTTCACCTGGAATCATTACTCTCCAGACAACAGTAAATATATAATTTGGTCAATTTCAGTATGTATTTACTTTCCTTGTTTGTTCTAATGGGGTAAGGGAATTATTTTTGTGATTTAACAGTTATGTAGACTTTCCTGACCGTCTTCTCTTTTACTCTTTGGGAATACACATAGCAAAGAAAACCCATGAAAGACTCTCAAGCCCCACCAGAAGAGTCACGGAACCACAGACAAATCCAGGCTGGAAGGCATCCCTGAGGCCACCTGACAGGCTACCTGCTTATAGCAAAGCTAACTTCAAAGCCAGGTGGGGTTGCTCAAGGCCTTGATCAGCTGAATTTTGAAAATGTCCAGAACTGAAACTCCACAGCCTCTCTGCCCTGTTCCTGTTCCAGGGCAGTGTCACTTTCAGGATGACATTTTCCTTTCTTATATTCGGTTAGAGTTTGCCTTACTGCAAACTGCAAACACTATCATTTGCACCTTCCTGGTGAATGTCTGAGAAGAATCTGGCTCTGTTGCCTCTGTAGCCTCCCTATCAGTGGAAAATGGCAATAGGCTTTCCTATTCTCCTTCTCTTTCTTAGGCTGAATAAACCTTGTTGTCTCAGTGTCTTCTGCCATGTCCTGTGACTTGTGCTCCTCTGCTGGATGTCCTCCTGTGAGCTGGACACAGTTCCTCAAATGCAGCCACATTAGTACCACATTGTGCTCCTTGCAAGGTGCTTGCTATTAAATACACTCCTTCTCCCTTTCTCGGAGGTGGGTGTGACATTTGCCCTTCTTCTTGACCTTGGGGACCTCATCAAATTACCATAATTTTTCAACTATGATAAGAGCATGGCCTTGCAATGACACCAGCCAGCTCCCTCATAACTTTTGGATCCATGCCACCACATCCCAAGGACTCATGCACGTCCCCATGCTTATGCTGAAACATTTGTTTACGCAGTCTCTGACTTAATTTTCCCTTACCGATAGCAATGTATGTCTGCTTCAGACTCTGCCACAAAGCACGCAGCTCTGTGAGGCCGAAGGCAGACTTTGACAGTGAAGACTGAGGAAAAGAAGAAAATAAGATCTTCAGCCTTTTCCGTGTCCCCCATTACCAGGTCTCCTGCCCTATCAGGGATTGTTCTGAGCTGGCAATACTTTCTCCAGGGGAAGTCTGGGTGTCCAAGTTCTGCAAATTTTTACTTTTGAAAATATGGACTGTTTCTGTCATATTTTTAATTTAAAAGTTTTGTGATACAAAAGAAAACGGGAGGCTATAAATGTCAGTGTTTGCAGAAAAGGAGAGTTATGGACCCAAACAGACTGTCTTTTGCTAGGCTGTTACTGGATAGATTATTCCTCACCAAATGGCAAATATTTCCCATTTTTAAAATTCAGTTCATAAAAAAAAAAAAAAAAAAAAAAATCATTTTACAGGGAAAAAGAACCCCACAAACTGAACAACTCTTAATTTATTCCCCAGACTGTAGCTGAACACAAAAAGAAAACACAGATGTTTCATAACACAGCTGTAGAGTGAGCTTTTCCAGGTTTGTGAATTTGGCACCCTCCTGCTTTTTTGGGACCCAAATTAATGGCTCAGGGCAGACAGCCCCACTCTGGATGTAGCCCTGACTGTGCTGCCTGAATAGGAATCATGAAGCAAGCACAAGCTCCATCAGCACAAGCTCTTAGGATTCAGTGAGAACTAAACCTGAGATAATTTGTGCCATGGTTTCCATGTTTATGTTATCCCACAAAATCATAAGTCATTTGTATAGTACATAAGCAACAGGCACTGACTCCACAGCCCTATGCAGGCTACCCAGATTAGAAATATGTCACAGGGGAATCTGTAGGGTTTGTCACCATCTGAAGCCATTTGTAGAATACAAATGACAGTGAAAGGGTGTAGCTTTTGCTCAATCCTATGTGCATGAGCTGCAGTTATAAACCAGTTGCCTGAGGGCTGCAGTGACTGCTGTTGATGTAGCTGTAAATTATAACTTGCTTTGAATGAAGAGAGGGCAGGAAGGCTACTATTGTCCAAAAGGGTGTTCCTGAGGCAAACCCTTGATCGTTCCTGTGAACAGTGCTGATAACAGTGCTGTTAACATGTAATCCTTGCTGGAGGCAAGGGAGGTACAACTGTTTGCAGTGTGGCTGCCAGAGTAGGGCTGCTTGCTATTCCCATTCAGCGATGACACTGAGAATCTCACTGCTCTACAAGGCATTACTTTGCAAATCTCTGCTATTCCTTAACTGCATCATGTAACCTCCTTCATTTCCTCTTTCCCCGCAGCCAATTCCTTCTGGATGCAAAGCCTGAAGTCCCCCTTCCCTCGTCTCCCCGTGAGGGTCTCAAACACTTGACTTCAAATTCACCTGTGTTTAAATACAGTTTTTCACAGCTAAAAAGACTAGAATTCTATGCCTAATATCAGGTAAAAAAATCTGATTTGATGCTGAGGGGACAAATTATCATTGTTGGAGTGAATTCTCTGCAGTCTGATCCTGAAAGTTAATCAGGACTATCAGGTTCCAATGAGTGAGAAGAATGATCAGTGGTTCATGGGTTCAGCTATACTAGATTAAAGAATGAAAGGACTAAAGGATTACTTGCTGGACTGCTGAACAAAGATTTCCTCTGTGAAGAATTAAGATAAGATTAATGCTTTGTAGAAAGGGGAAAACTCTGGGTACCAGGCAGATCCCTGTCCTGTGGTCACTACAGTTTACGCAAAGAAGCACAGCAATGCACTAAGCTTTCGTCCTGTGGGACCATGGGAATGGATCAATTTTATCTTTTTGATGTGCTTTATCCAGATTTGTTTGGCACAGCAGCAAGTGGACACTTACTGATTTCTTCTGAGCTTAGAGTTCCATCTTAATAGGGTCAGATTTTTCACAAGGGATTACTCAGCCTCAGTGGAACAGAAGCACACAGGAAACCAAGGTGATATTTTTAAGAATCAGATATTGCTTTTCTGCTAATGGAGTGCACAATGAAAGAATGCTTGATTTGCTTACAGAAAACAGATGAAGAAAAAAAGTTTGGATCAAGCAGAGAAGAATGGGATTTGCTGGTAGCAATTAGAGAGCATTTTTCAACTCCTGAAATACCTAGCATGTTATTTGAGGTAGTTATAATTATGAGCACTATGTCACTGCTTAGAGAGACAGAAGAAAGGAGTAACACTGTCTCTCACTGGATAATTAAGCTTCCATAACCATCCAAGACAGTGGGATAAGTTGTGTATGTTGTAGGTAGAAGGAACAAGGCAGAGGGAAGAGGGACAGAGATGTGTTAAGGCCGGAAGCTAACCGATACAAAAAAAAGAGAAGAGTCCAATAAAAAGAAGTGCTTCAGCTCACTGCCTCCTCTTTTCCCTATGGCAAGAGACACAATAACAGAAACATGGATGTTCTCACTACCCTCAGCTCTACTTAACATTCTCTCGCAGCACTGGTGCTCCAGAGCTCTTTATTTCCTAGCAAAATCTTGTCCTTGACCCCAAGGAAATGGGCAATTATAGTAGCTTTCATCTCACTGATGGGGTAAAAGTGGCCAGAGATGTAAATTTATTCAGAAATCTTCCTTCTAGGATGCTTCAAAGCATCAAGTCATTTGACAGTTGCTTGATAGAAGTTAGATTTGAAATTACTCTGAAATATTCACTAACTACTTACCTACCTTTTTAGGTACATATGAATCTTTAAAAATAAGATGCAAGTGGCTCATTTCTGAAAGTGATATAGAAGCTTAAAAGTATGCCTTATGGCAGGTCTCCAATGAGAAAAGTCCTAGGAGTTAGGCTTTAAGCACCCTCAGGCACCAGGTCTTTGCAAGCCCTCTGTGGATCCCAGCTCTCAGCTTGCCTGTTAGGTCAAGCTTGTTGCTCAGCAAGAAACCTGAACTTCACTGTATATAGATGAAAAAAAACCAACAAAAAAAGTCTGGCTGGTATAAAGATGACTACGTAACAACCTCAACTCGGGGACCCTGTTTTTTTCTAGAGAATGGCTATGCCACCTCTGACATGGAGTGTGCTGTCTTCTCAAAACCCTTTAAGCTTTAAGTTCAGGAACAAACGTCAGTACAAGGCCCAGTTTATAAACAGGAGATGCTACACATGGGAGGGCTGATTCATTTTGTTTGGCTAATTCTGTGGACCAAGGAGGGAGGCTTTTCACAAGCACTCTCTTGGCTTGGCCTAATGTCTTCAGTTTCCTGGGTCTGCTTCATAACAACAAATTCAAGGTCTATAAAATAACTCTGGTGCATTCAATATATTAATCTTGTTGAAAGTACAGATGTCCATTTCTTCAATGGAACAATAATAATAATAGCTTGTCTTCCTTAGAGACTGGAGTGGTGTGAATAAAAGAGCTCTGCTAGACAGCAAAGTATGCCAAATGGACATATTTTACTAGATGAGAAAAACAGCTTGTCACTTCTAATTGTTCAAATTATGTGTGATTCAGTTCTTCCTGCAGTTATTTTTAAATTGTTGTTAAGAGGGTATAATGTGCAGCTAAGAATAAAAAGGGTGTGAAATTGTTAGCTCCCCTGGTAGGTAGGTGGTGATAATGAAGATTTTATAAAGTTCTTGTTAAAAGACAAATCTGTGTAGCTCTCAGGAAGTCTCTTATAGCGTTACCAGTCCCTCACTAAAGTAATGGTTCCTAAGGAATACACAGGGGTTTTGATCTGCTGTTTTTATCTTAATTACAGAAATGAGCTGAAATCAGAGTGATGGGTCAGAACTCCAGGATACCAAGCGTTATGCTGGTGTCCCAAAATGTGATCCAAAACTGCTGATTGGGACTCCAGGGCATGGTCTGCAGCTGGCTCACAAGTCATGTTGTGTGTTCGGCACCACGCCAGCCTCTCTCCATTAGCAGAGCTGAGGTAGACACTCCTCAGTGTGGCAAACCTTCTAACAGAGATTGCTGTCACAGTGTGGGTCACAAGTCTGGCATCTGGGAACTACTGGCCTAGACACTTTTGGGCCTGTTAAGTACTCTTGCCCTAATGTGGGTGTATGAGAAGCCTGCTGTAGTAGCTAGATTTCTCTAGAACACCAGAGGAACTTGGCTCACACTAATAACTAAGACATTGGTCAAGAATATTTAGGTTACTGAACCACTACAGCAAACAGCCAGATATCACAGCTACAATTCTGCCTAGTGTGGCAGGGCTGGGGCAGAAGTGCAGGACAGGGTAACTTGCAGAGGAACTTCATGAAGCATACAGGAAAAATGGGATAAACACATAATACTCTAAGGTAAATGTCCCAGTTCTCCTGTCAAGGCATAAACCATTCAGCAAGACACCACTGATAAGGTGCCTTGGTCGATGAATGAAGTCCTGTTGGTGTCAAATGTTGCTCTCAATGCAGCTGATTTGGCAGCCATGTCATTGCTGAAGTTGGAACAGTGTTTGTGGAGTGGGGACAGGAGGCAGCTCATCAGCACCTGGACTGGTATAATTCCCAGGTGGAGAGCACACCTAAGCTGTAGTCACTGAAAATCATGCAGCAGTGCCTGAATTAACTTCAGCCATGTTAACATGGGTGCAAGTAGGCATTGGCTTGGATGCAGCGATGGAGTTGTGGCATGAAAGAGTTCAGCAGAAGCCAGCTGTGCTGGCATCTATCTAGCCTCACAAATGCCACAGCCATTGCTGCTTGCAGGGCTATGATCACTGCAAATGGGGACTTTCTGTTCTCCAGGGAGAAAGGGGATGGAGAGAGGGAAATGGCAGCCTGGAGTGCAACAATCAATGGGAACCTGAAATCCCATTCAAGCTGTCCCAGTGCCTTTGGAATATGACTAATTGACAGTGTGGGTAGGGAGGAAAAACTGTCACTGCTTTGGAGAACACCACATCCTCACACATGCAAGTGCTCACATGGCTTTCCTGCCTGCATCTCTGGCTTGCTGGCATTTACAGGCTGGGTGTATCAGACTCATAAACATGCCCTAAAGAACATGACTAAAGGGCTTTTTTCTTCCAAGGTTTCTTCATGGCCTTACCCTGCTGACTTTTGTTCTTTTTCAAGTAACCAACTTGATAGATAACCAAAGACCCTTCAGCCTATACAACAGATCGGTTTTCTAGCAGCTATCTTGCCAATCTTGTTATTGGCATTTTAAGTTCCAGCTTCCTGTAGGCATTAGAGCTTCTGACTGTGGGCCTTTTTGGTGGGACTTCTCCAGCTTGATGATTTCTTTTCTTACTGTGAGCTCTGGCATTACAGAGTTTACTTTGCAGGGTGACCTCCACATTTGTATTCACCTTTTGTGTGAGATCTCATTCTCTGAGGAATCTCACCAACTTCAGACATTTCTGATGTGAATATCTAAGGTAGTCATACTAAGTTCACTTCATAGTTTATGGAAATAGATACTTCTATAGTCAGAGTTTTCTGCTGTCTTTTAATCAGCAACTTGGGAATGAAATTAATCATACCCTAGCCATATCTTTTTTTTCTCTCTGTTAACTATCAGGGGACTTGGTATCTTGTTCAGATGTGTCTACACTGGGTGAATCTCACCTCCCTCTGCCAGGTACTTGTAACATCATGTGATTGTAATTTAGCTTTCACTGATGTAATTGTAACTAAAAATCTCATCAGTTGGGTCTAATTTGAGGCTAATGAGCGTTTTTCTTGCCATGAACAACTTGTCTGGGTCTTAGAATTGATCTGGCCTACAAAGCAGAATGAAAAGGGTTCTCAAGACATGAGAGTGTTTTTTTAAAAAGTTGTCATGACGTGTCTTTAAAGAAATTTGCATAACATTCGTTAACAAAAAACACTGCTGAGTGAGCAACAGTTTAAGACTGGAAGAGCTGTCACTGGAAGAGACAGGATTTCTGAGTCTTGCTACTATCTGTAAGACTGGCCTTGCAGCCTTCAGGTCACTTACAGCTAGCCACTCTCCCAGGAAATAATGTGTACTTGCAGCAAAGACAATAAAGAAATAAAATTAATTCCCAGCATCTTGAAAATTAGTTTAACAAAAATCTTGGACTACTCATAAATGTAATGGAAAATAATTCAGAGAACTGATCTGAGGCTTTTCACAGCCATAAAAGTCTCTGTGACCTAGAAAATGACAAGAAATAGACCTAACCTCACTGAGGTCAACAGTTACAACTAACATGATCTGATTTTCTGAACCTTGTTTAGAACCATTAGTTCTTCCAAGGTCCCACAAAATGAAGGGCACCTAATGGACGGTTCGATAGGTATCTTTGTGCAGGTTTCTTTCTTGCAACTTGCCATGCTCTAAGAATGCAACATTCAGGAGCCAATTAACTCCGAGGTAAAGGATTCTGGCTGTCTACCCTTTTCCAGAGAAGCAGTCCTTTTGGATGATCTAATTTTTAATGGTGTTGGTAGTACCACACAAGCTGTGGTTCAGGGCAAGAAAGGGATAACGGCTTATGAGTACACAAGCTAAACAAAAGCTACAATATCAATTTTCTGCACAACTACTTGGGAGGAATGAGGAAACACCGCTTACTTTCCTTAACCATCCGGTCATCGTTCAGGTTCCTGGTTCACACTCCCAGATAAAGGTTAAATTATAATCCAGTAGGCAAAGGACTTTAAAAACAGTGATTCATTACTCTGGTGAACAACAGATGTTTGTCTCGTGGACAGAACACACCACTGATCAGATCTGTATCTTGAATTTTTGGGGCCCCTATTTAATGGTGTCAGGAAACAGTAACATTTGTGAACAAGTAAGGGTGTTCCGGTGGATCTTCCTACATCTCAACTCATCAGCAAAACTGCCATCAACAATCACAGTTTTGGCACAGGCAAAGTGAGTATCCTCATACACCAGCTGAGAAACTGGGGACAGCAAAAAGGTTCATTTTCAGACATGAAACACTTGATGTTTGCCAGCAATAATTATTGACTATTGGCAAAAACTGCCTAGCAATGACAGCCATGAATCATATTCTCTTAAAATATTATCAAACTGTAAAGAAATTTATGGAAGAACAACTCCTGTACTACCTTGCCAAGAAAAGAGACTCAAACCAGCACCAGTTTGGATTAGACAGGATGTGAAAGACTGAACTTGTGCAACACTCAGCTATCCCAGAGTTTGAGAGATAAAAGGTCTTTACATCAAACCAGTGCATTTCTTTGCTAACAGCTGAAGTAATTCATATTAGTTAGCAGGCATAGGCTAAAAATGAGGGAAAAACTCACTATGGGGTGCGTCCCAGTCTGATGGGAGCATTTTGGAAGGACTCTGAAGGACTCCTGACCTGATGCAGCACCTCCACCACTCCTGTGGTTGGGAGGGCAGGAGGAAGGGGGACAGCTTGGAAATTCCTGCAGTCACATACACCAGGACTCTTCACTTTGCTGCATGAGTGAGGTGCACTGGCCCATAACTGGATGACAAAGATTGTACTGCTTCTAGAGAAATGTATGTATGTATCTCACAAATAATGTTGGTGCCTGCTGTGCTTACGTGGCTCTTGCTTGGATGAACCAGCAGTTCCTGTGACCCCGGGCACAGGATGGGTGCCTTGGGAGACAAGCAATTTTAGCCAACAGTTCTTGTCAAGCCAAGAATACATAACAAAAGACACTCTCAGGAATTCACTGATTAGCAGCTGGGAATAGCTTGAGCTTTATCACTTAATCCAAGCCACATAAGCAAGATTTTTGTGCAGACACAGAAGTGGGTTTAGGCAAATGCACAGGCAGGAGCACAGCTTAGAAATGCAATGCAGATTTACCCTGAAACCCTGATTCCATTGACTTGAGTACTTACATCCAGTACAGACCTGAGTGAAACCCATCAAACTGAATAGACAAGATGAACAAAGAGAGGTGCCAGGGTCAAGCACCAGGCCAAAATGAAAACAGAGAACAGAAGCCAGACCTCTAAACTACCAGCCAACCACACAGCTCACTGGTTTGCACTCATCTTTCTACAATGCACTGCTGAGACCCACAGGAGACATGTTCTGCTTTAAGCAAAGCAGGCAAAGAAAAAGCTGAGATTTAGTGTATGAATGCAGCTTTTTTTAGTGTAGATTTACATATAGGCATGCATGCTTTTAAAACAGAAAATAGGATCCAAACTGATATCTGGTTTGCCTGCATGAGTGTGCATGAATGACCCTGGAAGAAGAAAGTAACACACGATAACCTAGCATTCACAAAGTATGACATGGGCCAGTTCTTGCAGGCAGCTCTGTGGTAATGAAAGGGCAGGTAGCGTTCACAACTCACCTGAAGTGATTTACACCTTGTCCAATGACTTCCCCAACAACAGCGACACAGCTTGTGCACCTCTTAACTCTTGTAAGGAGCCCCTCTTCCCAGAGCATCAAGAAATTCCCACCAGAGGCAGGGAAAAGCCTGGATCATATAACCTTTATGCTGCAAGGCTGCAAAGGATGTATAAAGAGAGGGAAAAGACAGTGATACTGAAAGTAATGTAAAATGTCTTCTGAGATTCCTGCTTCAATAAACAGGGTGTTTTGTCCTTATTTCAGAGCCATTGAGACCTGAAACAATAAGCAGTGGGATAACAGCAGGCCTGAGTGTGGCATCACTAAATAGAGCAGTGGGAAAAGAGAAACATGTTTGTGGCTGTTTTATAAAAAACATTCAAAGGAAACCAAAGCACTTTACATCCTGGATAATCTATATAGTTTAAAGCTGGGGAATACTGCCACACATCTTCATAACACTTGTAAACTCTGCAAGAAGACAGGGTGGGTTAGATTTCATCAGTGCCTCACCAACCTCAGTGCACTTTGCCACTGACACTAATTTGCCTCACCTCTGAGTTGCTGCTCTGCAGATCTCATTACCAGGTTCTCATTACACAGAACATCCTTGAACAGCCTTCAGGATCCAGCTGCTGTGCAGCTCTGTAATGCCTAGGCAGCCCTGAATGAAAGGCCTCCCCCCAAACCAGCACTATGTCAAGTGAGGGAGCTCTCAGCAGTTCCACAGCTGAAACCTCAGGAGAGGGATAGGGACCTATCTCAGGGCCCAGGGACAGCTCTATCTTTTGGTGGGCTGATGAAGAGAAGGGGAATGGATCTAAACCCACCACGGCCCATAGTGGCATAATTGGCATCCCTGCATGCAGCAGCTCCCTCCATTTGTGCTCTCCCATTTAGGCAACCATGACTTCTGAGCTGTGCTCATATTTCACCCACTAACCGGTTCATACAACTGTCTGCTTCCCAATCCACCTTAAAAATCACTTAGAAACTGACAAAAGAGCATCCACTCAGACACTGATGGCAGTTAAAATTAGTAAATCTGGATAATCCCCTTGGGTCTGACTCTCATTTATATTTAAAATCACATTTCACAGATCCAGAAAATGGAAAATTAGATATTTCCAACTAAATTGGCACTTTCCATAATGCCAGAGGTTTGCTGTTTAGTGTGGCATCAGCATCAAACAAGCCCAACATGTTGATTTCTGCATTCTCTAACATCGTTAGGAAAATAATCTTTAAAAGAAAAAGACTGCAAACATTTTAGCTGAAAAAAATAGAAGGGACTAAACCATCTAATGTACCTATTAAAAGAAAAAAAAAAACAAACAACCAAAATCAACCCTAAACCACAGAACCAAACAAACCCCCAAAACCATCTTAGTCTCTGCAGATGAAATTATTTGCTTTTGGCGTCTAATGGTGTTATCTTTGAGCTGATCCCTTCCCACCTGCTTTCTTCACCTCTGGTAGTGCTAGAATTGCTGCCTTTCTTATCCATTGGGAGTCATCCAGCAGGCCTTACTCTACTCATTCTTTATTATTCGGACCAGAAGTCTATGCTCAAAAGATAGGGAGTAGTACAGCCGTTCAACAGTCTCTATATGGAACATAGAAAACTAAGAATCAAAACAGATATACCCCTCTATCTCGTACTTCTGCCCTCAGGGAGACTAGAGAAACCAAATAAAAGACAGGTTTGTCCAGCTTCTGAACAGCAGAGTATCAAATTATATGGTTAGATAAATACTTAATTTAAAACTATTTGATTAAAAAAGAGAAACTGTTCAGGGTACAGATGGACTCATCAGTGAGCTGGAAGCAGCTCTTGGGCTGCCTTACAAGCACCCCTATAGTTGGGTTAACTGTGCAAATGAGAATGTGAACAAACCAGACGAAACAAGATCTTGAGTGTTGCCATTCCTATGCTTGTGTTCACGTCCTGAGTAAGAGCACAGACTGACCAAACTATTTCAAACAGGTAAGTGGTCTTGTCCAGATTCTGTGCCTGCTTTGCATCACAGGGAATCTCTCTAGCTTCACTGGATGTAGCAGCCGCTGTGAAATCAAAGGGGTCCCTCCTGCACCAGGAATGTGTAAGACACTACTATGAGACTTTGGGCTTAAGTGGAAGAAGCCCAGAACTCCTACCTGGCCTCCAGCATGAGAAAAACTGGGCAAGCCTGACTGACCTGCTACCTGAAACTCTTCCATTTATTAGTTAACTTTCAATTCCAGTTGAAAATATGACTGTGGGCATACATTCTTGGCTGAGGTGAGTTTGTACAAATTTACATTGTTTGAAGATATGATTCACTTCCTTTAATCAAAATATGCTCATTTATCCCATCAGGTATCTGGCATATATTTAGTATTCCTCCATTATCTTGATCTCTAGACTCTCACGAGTGGGAGGACGCATGAAGACTGGATTGGCAGTTTGATGGAGAACTTCTCAATGGGAAAACTGCTGAAGTGAGACCTGGCTTTTATAAATAGTTAGAGACAGTGCTGGCTTTAAACACTCCCTGTGATTCCTCTTTGGAGGCTCCTAAGAACATATTAAGGCTCCTAAGAACAGCACTCTCCACTTCATGGCAACAAAGCATGGGTGACAGCAGTGCGAAGTGGTGGCTGCTGGTGTGTTTGCATCACCCAGCAAAGCACAAGCACAGAGATACCTAACCCAGCAGCAGCACAGCACAAAGTGTGAGGGGCCCAGTGCCGCACAGCACCTGGGAGGCAACACCTTTCCTAAGAAGTCTGCTGCTTTTAAACCAAAGCCAGCTTCTCCAAAGAGCTGCTGTGCATCATTCAGACATACCAGCTAAGGTCAGCCTTAGTTCATGTGC
This sequence comes from Dasyornis broadbenti, assembly GCA_013397935.1. Lineage (NCBI taxonomy): Eukaryota > Metazoa > Chordata > Aves > Passeriformes > Dasyornithidae > Dasyornis > Dasyornis broadbenti. Next base: position 1,991,913 of record VZRN01000344.1, on the reverse strand, counting down.
CTGTGTTGCACAGGGTAGATACGTCCATGCCTTTTCCAGCTTCTAAAATGTCTGGGCTGTTAAAGAAGAGTTTTAAAAACACTTCTACCTCCATCAAAATCAAGCACAGAACGACACAATAATCCTGGGTAAAGTGTGGAGAGAGGAGGTCTTTAAACATATGAAGGATATGGGAACTGCTTGTGGGCCTTTTTGGGGTAGAAAAACAAAAAAATGTTTTACAAAATATGAGAGTAAAGAAAAATGTTTGAGTTTTTATCTCTTTGTAAAGAAAATAATTGGTTTGGATTGAGCCCTTCCCTGGGAGTGTTTGCAAACCAAACATTACACAGCTGCCAAGTACTTGAATACCAAAATGTGAAACTGACCTAAAATAAAAGCAAAAGTGATTGCTTTATTACCATCCACACAGAAGACTACTCAGAGGCCTAGGAGCAGGGTGGGTACAGACCTCTAGGATGTGATTCATCTGACATCTTAATGTGCACAATGCCAGGGCCTCCTGTACAAGCAGCTCAACGACACACATACTATTAGGTGAAATCCATCCTATTCTAAAAGTGTGTCAGACAAATCATGAATTCCTTTGAGCAATTTGTGTATAGGTGCCTAATACTTCCTGAGATGAATTCTTTGCATGATCTTTTACAAATCAGTCTGCTACATTACAGTGCCCTTTTCAGGCAAACGAAGCGTTTTAAAGAAGAGTAGAAGCAGAAGAAAAACTAGAACTATTCTGTGGTATCTGTGCAGTGAGAGTGATTCCCTGGGTTTCTTGTACACCAGAAGATTTTACCAAAGCTACCTTTGGCTTGTCACACAGGATCACATGCCTACAACCACCCACACCAGCTAGATCTTAGCATGATGAGCCTGATTAAGCTTTGGGTGTGATTAACCATTTTTTACTCTGTAGAAATCCAATAGTTGGGAACTAGATTATTTCTTCAGCCAAGCAGACCACATCTAATTTTCCTCAATTGCTGTGATCAGCTAGAGACAACAAGCAGTCTAAACAGTTGTGTGAGTGCTCACTGCATGTTAACAGTACACCAGTGCATCAGTAGAGTGCATTAGAGATCCTCTTTTGGAAAGTGTTGTACAAAGCTTAAGTAATGACTTCTCTCAGTATTCCTGGGAGCTATCAAATAAGAACTACTAATTCCATTTTGTGATTGAAGTTGACTTACAGAGAAGTGAAAGGATAAAGAGAGGTCTTATTTCTCCTTCCAAGACTGCCAGCCTAACTGTGTTGGGCCAGAATACAACAGTTATTCCAACAAGATAAGCCTTTATTTTCTTGTGGAAAGTAATATGAGCTTTATACTTGCTAGGAGGGTTTCCTGGTATAGCGATACCAATTGAAGTTACACTGGCAAATACTTCCTTGTGCTGATAAGGTTTGAATTACTCCAGAAACACATGTTCTTACAACATGATCTTATGTTCCCCCCATTCTACTTCACAGTTCCTCATTGACATACCCTATTGCATTCCAAATCCTGCTCCTACCATATTGTGTACCCCTGTGTGTGTCTGTGTGCAGGCAGAGTTTCATCATCCCTCATTTCTCAGGCTGAAATTGCTCTGACCCACAGCAACTTGCTGAACTGTGCAGCAAGTGAACAGACATCTAAACCAAGACCTAAAGGAACCCTCCCATGTCCCTCCGAGTGAGGGCATTGAGGGCTGCAAACCTGAAAGTTACTACCTGTGTTCGTTAGAGTGAATCAACAGGTTGCTCTGCAGGTCTCTGACTGACCTCAGATACAAGGTCAGTCACACCAGACGCTGCTTAATCAGCTGGCTTTGCTCAGAAATATGATAAGGGAGGGCAAGGCTGGGAGACACAGCTCCCATTGGCAGTCTCTGACAGCTCCCTTTTATTGCAAAGCAAATGGTGAGAAAGATTATAGGTGAGAAACTTGCTCACCCACCCACAGTTTGACTTTATTTCTGCACGTCATATATTTGTGTAATGGCATTGCACAGTTGTTCCAGCTGTATGTACAGCTACATCCTTTAAAACAGATCATTCATGTCTGATGTAACTCAGCTGAGCTTAGCAGAGCTTCACTATGCTCTGCAGTTCTGCACTGTAGCTGGCATCCTCAGGGCTCTGCGGTGGTAACTGCTTTGTAGGAGCCTCTATGCTCTGCTTAGGGGCTAGCAACCTTCTCAAAATTGCTACTAGCTACTCGGCAGGTGATCACTTGGGATTTGGGGCCAGGATTTGAAGGCTCTGCCCCTCCTGAACTGGAGCTGCTATGCACCTTGAGTTGAGCCTTTTTCAGTCTCTGCTGGTACACTTGTCCCACTTGGTGTAACCATTTAACATTCACAAGAAGGGACCCTAAACATCACATTTTCACAATACTCATACCTTCAACAAGTGAGCTACAGATTGAATCACTGGCTCTCTATCCCTGCAACAAATATTTAGCAAAGTAGCCTGAGAAAGACCAACTTCCATTTAGCCTGGGGCTTTTGCTATCATACAGATTTAAATCCTTTGATTTTAATCACAGAGAAATATGAACACTCATTGCTTTAACCTAAATGACTTCCCTAATCATTTAGCTGCTGGCTGTTTTAAGGTGTCTCTGCTGGGTTTCCACAAACAGAAAAGTTGCAGGTAGGTGTTTGTCTCTGCCAAAGAAATTGTGGCCGAATTCTGTGTGAAAATGTCAGTCAGCTATTTCTGTACCTATCCTTCCCTGTTGTCACTTCTGCCTGTTTTGCAAGCTCACATGAACAACTCCTTGGTAAAGAAATCTCTAATATTGCCATATATTATATGGGGAACATGCTTACCATTCTTAGGGCTAAGGGCTCCACTATGGGACAAGTCCATCTAACACCAGGATGTTTTAGTGCCTGAACACCAACAAGCATCTCGACTCATGAGAGCTAACCTGGTGGCACCTGTGGTGGCAATTCTTCACACCACTGGCTACTGCTATCCAAGTACTGGACTATTCGTTTGCTTCCTATTGTAGTAATTCCCTAAAGGCTAAATCCACATAAAGATTTAAATGTGTAGTGATTCATGAAGCAAGAGAGAGGGTAGCTAATAGCTCCCTACCTCACAGCTAAGTTAATAATTTATGAGCAGTGAAACAGTTTCAAGAGTGGCTGAGATGGCCTGCCCATGAACCTTAAGCAGGTGGCATTTATGTCATACTGCTGGCCTGTCCTACCTGAGTCAGACTGAAGACTTGAAAATGGAACCCTCCTTCCCAGATACCTGTCCCAAGCACTTTATTTCATTTTTTGTCAAGACAAAGCACTGGCTTTACACCTAACATTTGGACTTGATCCAGACGAAGGCACTTCATTATGATTAAGAGTCCAGTTCACCTGTTCGGCTTTTTTTTTTCCTTTCTTTTTTTTTTTTTTTTACTGGCTTGGTTAGCTCCTTTAATTATTTTCTGGATTCAGTGAAAGCCTCTGTTAGCTACTCCATGCATAGCAGGAAATATTGTAGTGTTATCCTGAGAATTAGAGGTTTTATAGGGATGATGCGGATAGAGTGGTAAATGTCCTTATTTGTGAAATCATGAAGAATGAAGAAAGAAATCATGAAGAAATGTGAAATCAAGAAGAAATGAAGAAATAATGAAGAAAAAAAGTTCTAAACGTCAAAAGTTTTAGACCAATGTCATAACAAGAACATTGTGCAGTACACTCTCGTGGCTACTAGCTGTCATCATTAATTTTATGTCACATCCAAAGATATCCTCAGATTCAATCCTTGTGCCTTAAACTTATTACTCAGCTGAAACATTTTGTTCTGAACTCAAAGGCAACACTATCATGGAACAAACTGCAATAACATCCAGAACTGCTGGATCTCAAGAGAGATCCATGGGGAGAACTATTTCCTGCTCAGTTCCCAGGGTAACTTATTGCTGCCTCGCACTTCCTGGATAACTACAGCCAGTGTTCTCTCAAAAGGAAGACAAACTTGTGTGAAGCCATCACCACCTTCCTTTAGGTTCTTCCTGAAGATCTTAAGTGTTGCCATTCCTTCACATTCTCCACATGCCAAATGAGCTTGGAGCATGGCTGCTGCTGACAACAAAAGCTTCAGCTTTCCAGTACATTACAACCAACCTGAAAGCAAGCCAGCCATCTGAGACTGTCTGGACCCCCTTCCTCCCCTCATGGTAAAGACCAGCAGATCAGAACTGGTGCAGATACTGGGCAGATCTCAGCTCTCCTCAGAGTTTGGATTCTATAGTTAACATCATTAAGAGAAGAGAGCGGGGACAGGAAAAGTAGTCCCAGCAAACTCTCTGCTCCTGCCCTTTCTCTTCGCACACACAGTCCTGGCCCCAGCATAGTAGAGAAGACTTTGCTGTATTTAATTCTTCCTGCACAGGAGAAGGATTTGAGCTCATGGGAAATACAAGAGGAGCAGAACTGAGTTTGGTGAGCGAACTAATGTAGGATCAAAGTTGGTTAGGGCATGGTGCTAATAATGCCAAGGCTGGAGGTTCAATCCCAGTTGGACTGGATGATCCTTGTGGGTCCCTTTTAACTCTGAATATTCTGTGATTCAAGGTTAAGAACACTGATTAGACAGAAGCAAGACCAGAAGAAATGATGAGAAAGAAACAATTTACGAAGAAGCAATCATGAAATATTGTTCTATTTGCTGGGAAAGCAGTGGGAGCTATATGGGGAATATGCTGTAGGAATTAACATGACCACAATATAATTTGGAACACTAGCAGCATCTTTTCCCTCCCTCCCTCCCTCTCCTTCCTTCCTTCCTCTTTCTTTCTCTCTCTCTTTCTTTCTCAGCGACAGTTGTGCACTGCAGTAACAGTTCAAATTCAGAGGGCAGACACTGAAGTATAACCCTGTACTTCAGGCATTCCTGGACTTAAAAGTGCTGTAAGACTCCTAAAGTCCTCTCATCCAAACGGTGTCAACGCTTGCATCTCCTTATTAAGCAGTATCTGAGACGTGGCTGTTGCACTGAAGTCTTGTCTTACAAACATTTATTACTAAGGAGCAATTCTCTCTTATTTTGAAGCCCATAACTAATTAAACTCCTCACTGTGCTTCGTTGACAGCAAAACCATATAAAACCAAGCAGCCAGGCACTTTTTACAAAACTTTCAGTACATCATGCAGTCATCCACCCCATTTGCCTTCTAGGAATATATTTTTCTGCACTATACTTTGTAAAATTTGCATTTTTACTTTGTAACCAAAGCTTAAACAATTGATTTAAACCTCTATTTGGAAGACAACCTGTTTAGCAGTTTGAGGTGCAGGGGATCATTAGTACCACAGTAATATTCAAACTCTGCAGATCCAAAAGAGTAGTGGGAAAAGTGATTAAAAACATTAATCTGGAGAACTGAAATGTTTTAAAAACAGCCTTGCAACTCCAACCTGTAATAGAATTACGTATCAAGTAGCAGCAGTTGTGGTACAGTGATGACTTTTTGATCAGTAGTTATCCAAATTAAGTTACTCCTAATTTTTAATTACATTGAAAGCTCCCTCAATGACCTATTTTTCATTTACCATAATCAGATGGGCAAATGCTGCCTCACTGGATTTCTCCTTGCTTCAATTCATCCTTCCTTTTTTCGATGCTGTTCTTACTGTGTGCCTTCTTGTTCAGTTTCCACACCTGTGCTTTCTTCAGTTTTGCCTCTAGTGGCTGGTTTGTACATCCCTGAATTTATGCATTGGGCCTTCCTATTCACTCAGATACACAGATGTCTGAAGCATTTCCACAATCACTAACTAAATTCACATGGATTAGTTTATCTAACACACAGCTTTTAAAGGCATTACAACAACAACAACAACAAAAAAGCCTAATCAAATTTGATAACCAGGTTCCTTGGGAAAGAATAATAAATTCCACAGACTTCTCTCCTCCATATTTTCTCTCCTGTTATTTTCCCTCCCTTTCTGTTTTCAGCTGTTATAGTTTTCTTTGGTAAGCATGCTTTTGTTTTAGTTCAGAGATTTTGGAAACTCATATTAGTCAAGAACTAAATCTTATGTTCCAGTGAGTTTAACTCAGTACCAGGGAAGAAACAGGTTACATATTACCATAAAAATAAATGTTTTTCAAAGTCTCTCTACTTCACACTTACTTCATTGCTTCTGCCCCAAGAGGTAGCTGTAGTACTTAGATTCAAGCACTATGGATCTATCAATTTTCTACTAGGAATGTTTTCTTGTACAACTTATCTTAAAAATAAAGGCATTTAGCTCAAAATTTGGAAGGAAATAAAAGTTTTGAAGACCACATCTTCACCTACATTAACATAAAAGAGCTTAAGAGCATGATAATCAACGTTGCTGCTGTCTCCTTCAACAGTGACAGCTTTCCAGTGGCTCATACTGCAACACACATTGACTTAAGAGGTACCAGGGATCCTCTCTACCTGTTTAGTACTAGTTTAAACATTTTTTAGTTTATTTCTGAAAAAAACCCCACCCTAAACATCCTCTTAAATCTCAGTCCTGAGAAACGAAGATTTTTCAGGGCATAGATATGGTTCCATTGTAATCACCTGTCTTTCTGAGAAACCATTGAATCTTTGCTCAGGATCATCTGGCATAATGGCTGCCCAGACATTCAGACTCAACTCCAGTTCAACTGTAAGTTTGCACATACTTATTTAATTAAAAAAAAAAACAGAAAAAGAAAAAAAAAGAAGAAAAACAAAAGGAAGAAGAGAAGAAGGAAATATATATATATAAAGAAGAAGAAACCTTCTAAGACCAAAAAGGTCTCAGAGGCTATCACAAAAATTATCTGCTCTAATGTTACCTCACCCACAGCCTGGACCATTGGAAGGGGAGACACTGGCAAGCACATGGTGCCCTAGGCCATGACATAACAGTACTGAAAAAAACCATTTATTTATTGCATCCACCTATTCCATCAGCCAGAATATTTATCTATATGGATGACAGGCTCATATTATAAGATCTCAATACACTAAAATTTTGCCCTGATTCAATTGGTAAGCAGCCACCTGTACCAATGCAAGCCTCTATTTTAGAAAGTATAAACCAAAATGAAGTTTGCCTTACCTGAAGTGTGTCAGAGATGAAGTACAGAATCGTTCCTCTGGAACTTTTAGGCAGACAGGTAACATTGACAAGAGGCTATACCGACTGAAAAGCTGAACATTATTGCACATTTTTGGAATGGCACAATGGTATCTAACATATGGCCAAGACACCTCCCTCCCCCCAAATAATTGTACTTGCTCTGTACCGCTCTTCTTATAAAGTGCATCTCTGACTGTGAGATAAAAAATAATTTGCATCTACAAATTGCAGGAAGGTCTACCAGGCCTGCTGACAGTGCAACCTGGATGTTAATGGAGATAGTCTGGAGAGAGTGGAAGGCTGTGTACAATGGGCTATAAGGAGGAAAAGGATGGTTTGAACTTGAAATGTATAATCATGAACGGTTGTGGTTGGGAGGGATCTCTGGACATCATCTGGTCAAACTCCCCTGCTCAAGTAGAGTTACCTGGAGATGGCTTTTGAAGATCTCCAAGGATGGAGACTTTACCACCTCTCCAGGTGAATATGTAACCAGGTTATCGTCATAGCGAAAAAGTTTCCTGGTGTTTCAGTTTGTGCCCATTGCCTCTTTCCCTGTTCCTGTTATCACCACTGAAAAAGAGTCTTGCTCATCACACCTTCCCTGCAGATATTTAAATACATTGATGACATTCCCCTGTGCCTTCTCTAGGCTAACAAATTTCAGTTCTAAACTGAGCTGGAATATCAGTTGTAAGATAAGATCTCATCAGCCATGCACTACAAGAATAATGACATCCTGGAGTTTTTTTGAAGCCATAGACCGTCATGGGAAAAGAGTCTTCTTGTTCTAGTCTAGGGACCTCAAAGTACTGTAGTCAATTAGATGAAAACTGTGCAGTTCTGAGCAGTCTGTACCATGCTGCTGTAACATCCTGTTACATACTTCTGGCCACATCTCTCCCCAAGGGGTAAACATCTCTTTAGGCCTAGCGGAAAGAGCCAGCGAAAGAAACCCTGAGGCTGAAGCCAGGACTTGTCCTTGAAGTAGGGGAGATAGGCCCCTCTCTATTTTCTTGCTTCAAGGGATTGATTTCCTGGGAAACTGTATAAAGGTCAGAAGCACATTATGCTCTATGTGATTGTGAAAATGCCTCTGGAGAGTGATGTTACATAAATATTTACTGCTACCACTACTAACCAAACCTGTTTCCAACCTCTGCTCCTCCAGAAGAAGGAAACAGGATAATAAGGAAAAATTGACTTGTGAAGAATAATAGCAGTGAAAGTCTAATTTGAAATTACTAATGAAAACTGCATACTTATCTAAACAGAAAGAGATTAAAAAACCAGCAGGATGCAAAGAGCATCTGTAATTTTCCAATGCAGACTATAGAAGACTGTAAGTCAGCTGTGACAAGAATGATAACAGCACCATGCTTTTGTTTTCTTTATTTTACCCTTGAGAAGATAACCTTTCATATTTTGGTATAGTAGACACGTTGGTGATGATGTTTTTATGATGTTGCAAAACTCCACTTTCTTCTCATCCCTCTGGGAACAAATTCATTCCTATTATTTAACCACAAAACAGCTGCATAAAGAACAGAAAGACCAGAGGCACAGCATTTTGTGGGGACTCAGATATACTAATATCAATTATCCACATCAAAAGCTAGCTGAGAGGAATCGTCAAAAAATGGATATTCATAAGAGACGACATGGTAATCCAGTGCCAGAGAACCCAGGCAGAATTGGTATTTGACTCACTTATTCACAAAATGTTTATGTGATCCGAGACCCAAGCAAGCACTCGCAGCTCTGGGGGCACTTAGGGCTTGACAGCAGCTCTGATGCATCTCCCATAAAATATGGGATATCAGACTGTGGGCAGCAGGACTGTGTTGGTGGTAAGCTGCTGGGCAGCAGGGCTGCAAAAGGAAGTGACTCAGAAAGGACTGCTGGGGCAGATAATGAGGCATCTTCAGACCCAGCCACGTGCTTGAGTCTGTTGACTGAACCCTGATATACAGTGGAAACACCAAGATCTGGTTTCTGTCCTTTTTTCCTAAGACTATTCCACAAGTTTCTCTCCCTTTTGCCTCTCAGGAATGTTTATTACCCGCCCATAGGCACGCAATGCTGTTTGCTTTTCTAAGCAGGACCAGGGTGCCTAAACTTCTAAGGTACTTTTGAAGACCCAATCCACAGTCTAAAAATACATGGGAATATGAATTAAATGAGATTAATATAATAGACATTCAAATTCAAAAGAAGAAACTCTTCTCAATATAAGCCTTCTCATCAAAGAGCAGAGTGGGTAGAAATTCCCAGAGTCTGTGACATTTCAAGTAAAAGATGAAATAGATTTAGCATATTCATTCCTGCGCTTTGACAGGAGAAATTCCTACCACCTCCTGGGCATCCAGATTTTACAACACACTTACTAAGTTTTGCATGTGAAAGAGGGTGCAAAGGATTTGCATTAAAGGGTATCACATTTTATGAAGTGGAATTGCAATTTACTCAAGTTTAAAGAAATACACTTTGTTCTTCATGTAGATCAGTAAAATCTACATTGTGTATCCATCAGTGAAAATAAGCACAATGAAACATAGAAGAAACAGAAAAGTGTATGCTAAAGGCTGTTAAAGAAATTACCCAATGTACAAAAATTTGAAATGTATTTATTTTGCATCAGTATGATCCGAGAAGTCCTTTCCTGATCTATGCTGCCCCTTCAAACACTATTTGAGAGAACATTTACTACTGTGCAATCAGAAAAATGTCAACAGACTAAATTTCATTCAGCTGATTCCTTTCCTGCATTTTCTCCTGTAATCAGTTCCACCAGATAGCAATATTCAGGCCTATCCTGGAAACTATTTTTTCACAATATATGTTTCAGAACTTATGTTCCTGAAGACTGTTCTGTGAATACATATGGAATCTTGGTTCATTGCAAAAGCTGAATGCTCAACCAAACGCTTCATTCTGGTTTGCTGCTCTGGTCAAGTTTTCAAAGGTAATGCTGGATGCAAGTAGCTCAACAGGAATAAGAAAATGAGAAGAATAAATATTGGAATACAAATGGCAGCAGGAGTTAGATTTTGTTGTGCCTTTATAAATGGCATAATATACTGACAGATTTTTAAGAATTTGATGGAAATAAAAAAATAACAACCCAGTTCTGTTTCATGACTGACATGAAGGCCAAATAAGCATGTCTGGCTTTTACAGATCAGAGACAGTTATGATTACATATGTTAGATAGAACAGGTATACTAATCATTTATGACATGAGAAGTTCATGAAAATAGCATCTCTTGATCATTGTTGAAGAAAAGTCAGTCTGTTTCTACATTAAAGCAGCTCTTGTTAATATTGGCCATAGGAAAGTGCTGGAACCACTGACACTTTAAATTGCCTCTAGTCCTCGTTTTCTGACTTCCAAGATGTGGCAAAACACAAATCTAAATGAACCGTCACATTTAGCTGACGACATCTGGTCTACAAAATACTTCACAAAGGATGAACCCAGGCAAGTTCAGAAGCAAGGAATAGCCTACCTAGTCTCTTTCTATTAGCAGAGCTCTGACAGAGAATTTACTTAAAAAAAAAAAAAAAAAAAAGGAACAATCTGTTTCTATCAGGCACCTCTACAAGCTCTGCCTTATTGCCATCCCTGTGCTAACGATCAGAGAGCAAAAGCTTGTTACGACCTTTCACAAGCACGAGTATATAGGTGATAGGTGTACACATTTGCCATGACTGCCAGATAGCTTTAAACAGTGCTTTTCATTTCTTTTGGCAATGTGCTGTTTTGTTTCCTGCATTAAAAAGCACTTGCTTTCCTGGCTGTGGCATTTGCAAAGTGCCATACGTACAACTAGAGGCTGCAAGAATCTTGCACGCAAAGAGAAGGACAGCAGCAAGTGTTGCTTATGGATGTCAAAGTTTACCTCATATATTGAGGTGAGAGGGAGGTAATATTTCTGTAAATCTACTTTTGGCTAAGAGTCCTGTTGGTAATTCTTGGTGGTGCTGCAAATGAAACATTCTGTTGTCATTGCTCAATTCAGAATAGAAGCACTTCAAGCTCAATAAACAAACTTTCACCGCATCCACAGGTCAGTGCAGCTCCACTTACACATTTCTAAATGGTTTGTCTCTGGTGCACTAAAACCTACAGGACACCGAGGGTATCTTTCTTCCCTAGAGGGCTTCTGTAGGAGCTGTGTAGGGGTGAGATTCACCTGGTCCTTTTGTTTTTGTGTCTTTGTCACTGCAGATCTCCACATTGTGAAGTCCAGTCATACTATTTTTGTTACCGTCCACCAAGTCTTCCGCCATCTCTGTGTTCTTCTTGTTGCATTGACAGAAGTCACTGGAGCTCTCTAGCAGGTTGATGCAAAATTTGATAACTAGTGCCAGCCAGGCCATCCCAAAGAGGATCCACAGAGAGATTACATTCTTGTACCAGCTTGGATAGGTGCGATCTGGGTTCATCCCTACAACAGAATCACCCAAAACATTTCTAGATTGGATCAAGAGTGCCTCAAAGGAGACATTACATGTAAGGCAAAGACAATTGAAACATCACTTAATATTAGAGATTTCTACATAAAACACAAGTACGCCATCTACTTAGCATGTGAACAGATATTACATGTTTCATGACATGTCAGCAATAGCCTAGCACTCCTTAGGAATTGCAAATATTACCCATAAGAAAGAAAAATAAATCCCAAACTAAAACCACGTCAAAGTGAAATTATTCACATTCAAGTACACGGTTTAATTTCCCCACTTATCACTCACAATATTGTATCAGCATTTAACAGGGTCCCCACAGGCAGAGAGATAAGCAGGTTTTATGTATCAGTGTATGTACCTTGTTAAATCAGATATAAACAAGTAAGAGAGTCTCTGAGAGTGGGAGAAAAGAGGCCTGAGTAATCCTAAAACCTCCAAGAACAACCAAACCTTGGAAGATAGTTTGAAATTATCACTGGCCTTCTTGGCCACAAAGGCACTCTGCAGGATGATGGACAGCTTGCTGCCCTTCAGGACCACCAGGTCCTTTTCTGCAGAGCTGATTTCCAGTAGGCCGGTTACTCCTCCCAGTTCTATATCACACTAGTAGGGAAAGTGCATGATGGTTCCTTGAACCTTATTTTTGAGACATGAACCACACATACAGGATTGTAAAGCCAAAATTGTTAAGCCTCTGCATACCACAACTCACATATTCAATTATTGCCATACTGAACCTAGTGTATCAATGGCAGTATTCCAGTTACAAAGGTACTACACAGGTGAAGGCACACGTGAAAGTGGGAGGAATGCCAAACCCATTACCAGAAACCGAGAGAAGTAAAGCTGCTGTAGCACAGAGTTCAGCATCATCTGTAAAATCAGTATAGGAAAATGCTGAGCTGACCCAGCTTTTGTTAATCTCCATCTGGCTACCCTTACCCAAGCTAACTATATTCCAGCTTATTTACATGTGCCTACACAAGCTCTAATCATAACTTTGATGTGTTAACAGACAAGTCCTAAAGTAACTGCCACTAAGTTGTCTAAGCATCAAGCAAGGGCTATGAAGAAGAGAAAATAGAGAATCCACAATAGGATGTTTTAGTCTTTCTGTCTCTCAGGAATTCAAGGGTGCATGTGTTTCTATAATCGATTTGTTTTTAATAAGAAAGTCTTTATCAGAAAGGTGTGTCCTGCATTTCAGCAAATGCAATGGGTGTGGATCCAATCCCATTTCCTCTGGCAAAGGGTTTTGGCATCCCAAACTAGGTAGTGCCTGGTGCCTGACAGTCTACACCTAAGTGACTTAAGCTGCCTCTTAGAAAGCAGCTACCTAGGGTTTTGACAGAAGAAACAGTCCCTGTCTGTTAACGGTGATGAAGAGTGGCATTTCCTTAAAACTAATCACTGCTGATGTCCAGTAGTGTGGTAAGTGTGCCCTCAGCAACTACTGTGATTAAACCACTGTACTCCCGCCTGGGGGTCTTGTCATTCAAGGGATAGGCCAATTCGATGCTGGAACTACTCACCAATCACATAGTCTCCAAACCCTATAGTGCTGAGGGTAATGAAGGAATAGTAGAAGCCTTCTTCGTAAGACCAGCCTTCTTTGTCACAGAATAACAAGGGAGGTAGCAGGAGGAACAATAACAAGCCAGTTACCAGTGCACAGGTCTTCATCAGGAAGGAAGCTTTCTAGTAAAACAGGAGGAAACAACAACAACAAAAGATTATCACAAGAATGGGGGCAAGGAAAGTCCAGCTTGGTTTCCAGTTGAAGATGATGATGGAAACATCATCAAAAACATATAAACATTCATAATATTCCACTATAATAAATGGTGTGTCAGTCCCACATGTGTGCTGGTTTTCGCTGGGATGGTTATTTTCTTCACAGTAGTTAGTATGAGGCTGTGCGTTAAATTTGTGCTGGAAACAGTGATAATAATACAGAGACGTTTTTACTGCTGCTGAGCAGTGCCTGCACAGTGCGAAGGCCTTTTCTGCTTCTCATCCTACCCCACCAGTGAGGATGCTGGGGATACACAGCAATTTGGGAGGGGACACAGCCAGGACAGCTGGACCCAAGTGACCAAAGGGATATTCTATACCATACGGCATCATGCTCTGCATACAGAGCTAGGGAAGAAGGAAGCATGGGATGTTCAGAGTGATGGTGTTGGCCTTCCCAAGTAAGTGTTATGCATGATGGAGCCCTGCTTTCCTGGGAATGGCTGAATACCTGCCTGCTGACAGAAAATGGTGCTTTTGCTGTACTTAATTAATTGTCTTTACCTCAACCCATGAATTTTTTACTCTCCTGATTCTCTTTCCCATCCCACTGGGAAGGAGTGAGTAGCTTAGATGCCAGCTGGGGTTAAACTTTGACATCCAGTCAATGCAAATTGGGCATCACATTCTTAAGCCCTAAATTCAGACCAGTTTAAAGCCTATTCCACAAATTTTCCCATCTAACTTACACATGCAATTTTAATTATAACTGATGATAAACAGACCAGATAGTCTAAGACTGTGCATGGCTCACAAGCTGTAGCACTTTTGTTGCTGTAGGGGAAGCCATTCATCACAGAATTTCCCTCAATTAATAAACAATCTTATCTGACACCTCATAGGGCTGTCATAAACTAAATTTATTTGCTTCCAGTTATTCCTGAGTATTACTGCCTTTTTGGTCAGCTAGTCAGCCAGGCTGTCCTTGTTAGTCATAGTATCTCAAATACCAGACAATGTCCTCTGTGTTCTCTTTCCTTGAGATATACCTACCCACACTGCTTACCTGCCAGTGAAACACCTCCTCCAGGCGATGGGCACAATGCTGAACACCGAGCAACATCAGCTGCCCAATTTTGTTCAGGAGTACAAGGTTCAAGGGGATCCCAAAAAGTGCAAACATGATGCAGAAGATTCGACCAACCACAGTGCTGGGGCTCAGGTTCCCATAGCCTAGGCAGGGGAGGAATGAAGGATTAAATACAAAATATTCTCTGCTTGCCCTTTATCCCTGGAGGGGTGAACCTCCATCGTCTACAGAAGTTAGGCGAGAAGGTCACTGCTCCGAAAGGACCTTTTTTTATAAATAACTGTAAGTTACATCCATTGTTTGTCATATCCTATTGTGGGCTGGAAAATAACACTTCTTTCCCTGCCAATTTTGCTTAGTTCCTTTTCCATTTGCCAGTGAATTTCCTCTCCCCTACCCACTGCCCTGGCTGGGATCTGACGTAAACGCAAACCTTCCGTTAAGTTCAATTTTTGTAAGCATTGTTGGCATGGGGTTTGCTGGTAAAGGATCCTGCATGGCTTCCAGATGGTCTCTGAATCACAACAATAGTGTTTTAATTATAACAACCACCCTTTTCTACCTTTGTCTCACAGGACTAGTGAACTTAACACTGCCTCCTTGCTTATACTCTTTTGCACCAAAATGGTCAAAATTATTGTCTAGAGTCGATATACCTGGAGAAATTATATAGAACCTGTGTAAAATATTTCAATTTCAGATCCAGGGAAAAAAAAGGTGTTGTAAATTTTGCCTTTTTCTTGTAGTCATAGGAAGTGGTCTAATAAAAGGTCCTGCCCTGCAAGGACAAGTGCTTGCTTGTAATCTCAGATCATTCTGGCTTCAAAATCACTACAGCAATATTTGTCTTTACTCCCCACATCTTCTTTTTAAGATGTCCTGTAAATTTGCAGACTCGCACTTGAAACTTCCAGTGTTTTATGCCACAGGAAAGCCAGATTCAACGAGAGTGTATTCCACAGGATGCTTTCAAAGACAGAAGAACTAGCACACCACAAGCATTTCAACAGTGCCTTAGCCAGTCAGAGACCTATGGCCTCGACTACATTCCAAAATCACCTCTGCTCATTAGAGATTAGTGTACATCCATATAGGAGATTATCTTTTCACCACAAATAAGCAAAGTTTATCTTTTCACCACAAATAATGCTATCCTCTCTCAGCGCCACCCAACCATCGGCACAGCAAGCACAGAGGCGCTCCCTCCACTGCTGCCTTGCTACCTGATTTTAGGTGCTGTAGCCTCAGGACAAGTGAGCAGTGCCCAGCAGGGAGAGGCCCCAGGGCTGGGCTCTGTATGCCAGATAAGTGAGAGCACAAACATCTGTGGTTAACGCCAGATAATCCCTTTCCTTCACTAGCCTCTGGCACATGCCAGCTGCAATAAGCCACTGACCAACAACATCAAAATATGTGCGACTATGAGCTAGGAATATCTACTCATTCTGAGCTAAGTTTTGGATAACAAAAATGTCTCACCATGGACAATTCTGCAGTTAATTGTGTACGTGTGCGGGCAAACTATACCCAGAAAAAGTCTTGGGGACAAACTATTCCTAAGTATGTACACCCACAAATTCCAAATTTTAGTATGCGGAGGACATCCCATCCAATAATTTTAGGCACATATATACATCCAAAGGAGCCCCAGCAGCTGGTGCCTGGGAAGGGGGAGAGCATACCCCAGAAAGAATGGGATGCTGCTATGCAACTAGATGTTTTGAAATACAGTCAGACAAAAGGGGCTAAATGGAGACTTCATTCCAGTGCTGCTACTTCTTTGCTCGTGAGCAGCTTCGCAACGTTAAGGCACTTTTCTCCAATGATTGCTGATTTCTGCCAGCTTTCACCATTTCTAGACTAACAGGTATGGTAAATGAGACATGCAGGCAAGTGCATCTGGTAGATGACCCCTTCTAAGTGAATTACAAAGATATGGGCCTGTTGTGATGCGTTTCACACTGGCTGTGACACATTTCAGTGGATCAGTTCCAATTTTTCTTTTATGGGATTAGGGTGTTTTGTGGCCCGACCCGGCCCAGCAGAAAGTGCTGGGGGGCATTTACTGTAGGGCTAGAGGCTGAAGATGAGTAACATACATTTATGGCCAGTTATTCCCAAGGTGGTTTCCCCCCAACCCTTCCCCTTTCTTTTCCTTCTATATCAAGTTTTAAAAGATGGTGTAACATCTTGGGCAGTTCTTTTAACCACAGATTTCTAAGTTATTCAGTCTCTGCAGAAACACGTGAGGAGAAGAAAGAAGAAGAAAGCCTCTGCAGAAGAAAGGCCCATGATCTCAGGTCACTGTGTGAAGCACAGCAGCCTTCAGAATTGTGGTGATGCCACACAGTGCTGACTGAAGAGCACCTAAAGCTAACTTGTATGTTACAACTAATTTAGAGTGGCAAATTGAATGATGCAGGCACATGTCTAATGTGCACAGTAAACCCAGCCCTCCAAACACTAGATCTGCTTTGCATGATTTCTCTGGCTTTCTTTTCCCTTGACTCAGCAGCTTGAGACAATTTTCTGAAGACTTGGTACACAGTTGCTGGACATCTGCCAAAAAGCCATGTCCCAACAGCTTTTTATATAGGATACAAAGTATAACCAAATACCACAGGAGACTTTAGATTACGCAAAATGGCCAGAAATTTACTCCTGGCTGGTTTCATCCACTTGTCCTTGCACTAGACAAAGAGATGCCAACCGAACTGTATATAAACCTCAATTGTTACAAACTCAAGGGATGGGAAAATAGGACTTACGCTCTTCAATATTAATCAGTGTCTTATGCCATCATGGGCTACATATCAGATCTGAACCAAACTCAGAAACTAAAACTACACTGGCAGTTGTGTCACATCCCTCACGAGCCTGCTGCTGGGATCTCACCTGGTACATGCCTGAGCAAAGAGACACTGAGGAATGATCATTAAAAACTGCAGAGACATCAAAGTGTAAGTGTTTTCACTGAAGCAGCTGGATTAAGTGCATGCATAGCTCTTCTCATTTTGAAATAAGGTGTAATGTAAGTTAAGCTTTTTTTAGAGGAAGCAAAACAAGAGTGGTTTTATTCCTAAACATTCATAACCATGTGCTTTAACTCATGTGCTTCTGTTACACATATTACATAATGCAGGATCTTTTCCTGCTTTCCCATTACATTCCTGTCCATAAGGGATCCAGAATCTCTGCAGACTTGTTAAGAAGATGACACTTAGTAGTAAAAGATCTTTTTATTCACAAGACAATACTTGCAGTCCCCTCAGTTAACTGAGGCAACTGCAACTTCCTGCTACTCACAATGAGAGGTTTGTTTGACTCCTGTTCTCACTCTCCACACATAAAAGAGTATTTTCATCAAAAAGTACTTAGAACAAAAGGTGTCTATCATAGGATGAAAAACATTTGAAAATTACCAGAAAAATTTAATCTGCAGAAAAAAAACAGCGTACAAAAAACCCCAAGAAAATTCACTTCAGATAGAAAATATATCTTTGTGTAACTCAAAGAGGAAAAACCCACAAGCAAACCTACTGATCACTCACAGAGTCTTATGGTAATGTTTGTCTGGTTCCTGAAAATGTGAGCATGGCCCCAGCTTAGCAGGACGGTGTCCCTGACAAAGCCCTCAATGGCCTGCTCTGAGCTCATAGCCGACTGCTCTAAGCAGCCAGTTGCACCAGAGACTCCTGAGGAACCACGAAGCCTGAATTATCCTATGATCTTACAAGCATTAGGATTTTCAGAGATCATTTGGTACCTACATTCAGCTGAAGATCAGCAAGTCAGGCATTCCTATCCTCCCTCATAGTTTGAATGTCTTCGTAACTCCATAAAACGTATTAACATGCTTGGCTTCTCAAGTTGCTTGTGAGATTTCACATTATACCCACCAAGTCTGCCCTAAGCTCAAGAACACTTATCAACTGGACACAGCTCAGGACACCTGACATGGGAAGCCACAGTTATTTCCAATTCATCCATCCAGGCAGGATGCTACAGGCTCCCAAATGTGGAGACAGCAACAGGACACAAGTCCCAAGCAGCCACAGTGCTTGCATTGGCTTCTCAGTTTTATGATTAGAACAAACCAAAAATTTGAATCTTATTTTAAAAGCTAGTAGTTGTAGCATCTCAGGAACTGTGTCATATGGAGAAGTTCACTGGGACCCTGGCAGGTTGAACCAGGGTAGAATTATTAACAGTTTCAGCCTTATGAAGTTCCAGGTGACTGTAAAATTTGGTTGCATATTCCTTCAGTGAATGAAAAAAATGCTTCAGATGAGTACTGGAGTCTCTTATTTGTGCTGCATATACACTGGGATCTGTATAGTGGGCTTAGTCTCAACAGGACAAGACAGCATGCAGTCAGGAAAGCAGATCAAATTTCCAGTACTCAGGAGATAGCTCAGAGGATGCTGCTGTGAGTGGCTATCCCACATCCACCAGTGACCTCCCACAGACCATTGTGCCACAACCTATTTGTCCAAGCCTGTAGAGCAGCTCTGTCAGCTGTCACAGAGCAGAGAAAAGATCAATGCATCAATAGTCGGGGCTCTCCAGCAGAGAACTCCCCTACACAAGAGGTTCCTGAGGTTCACAGAGGACTCAAATGTGAAAGTGGCTCCAAGCTGTTACTCCATTTTTTAACTGGTTTGAGACATCAAATTAGCTTAACTGGATTTCCCAATGAATTGTCAGCCAGTAATGGGAAGAAATCTGGCCATTTCTCAAGAGCTCCACCAGACACTGGGCAGCACTACAGAGAGTCAGAGTTTTCACAAAACTCCTGCTGCCTACAGCTTTACACTACCAGGATTTCACAGCCCTGAACTTGCTACTGTTTTATTCCCCACACTGGAATCCTCTGTGGCAACTAATTAAATGTCTGTAACAGCGTGGTTAATACCATCACTCACTGAATGGCCTGATCCATGCTTCTTTCTCATCTCCCTATCCTTTGGGGTACTGTTTTTAGGAGCTATGTACTGTGCTAACCAGAGAAGGCAAGAACAGGAAGTAGGTATCTCCCTTTTTTCTTCAGAGCAAGATGGTATACTTGTCCCATTTGGTATTTAAAAAAAGGCCCTTGAAATCCATACAACTGAATTCTGGTAGCTTTGCCACCAGAAAATGATAATGCAGCATTAGGCAATGGCATCCATCCACCCAATTTAAAGTGGGATGTTCAGGCTAGAGAGGACAGTACTCCTTCTTCTACTCTTAGGCTTGCACAGACATCATCACTGACTATGGAAAAAGCCTTTCCCTAGCACCTACCCTGAAATTACACCACCCTGTGGTTGTTTGACTTTAGGAACTTTCATCTTGTGCCCCACTCCGAACTTCCTTTGACCTCTGCCCTGCTAGCCCAAATTAAGTAGGAAGAGAGTAAACACAGAAAGGAGAGACTTTGTGTCGGCAAGGGATAAAGAAGTCTGAGAGATAAAACCAGCAGCAAGCTAGCTTCTCTTTCTTTAATCATGTTTAGTACTACAGCTCTACAGGAACTCTGAAGATGACCCTTCAAGGCATCGGAGAAAGGGCTCATGGAAAAATCTACAGAAAATGAGATAACATAAAATCTGGCATGATATGATATGACAAAGACAGCAATGAAGAAAGCACAGAAGCATAACAGTGAGGAGAAACAACCAACAGGCATTCAGGGCTGCCCATCCTAAAAGTGTTAAGTGCAGTTCCATTCAAATTATGAGATTGGCCAAACACTACTCAGGCTTTGGCGCACTTCTTTAAACAAGAGATTTTAGTTCATACCCATCTGTTCTTTAAACCTTTGGGATTGAGGTAACAACGATGTGCAGCCTGCAGGTTAGAACTCACTTTGTTTTTAAGCAAAGTTCACATGTTGCTTTTAATCACTAGTAGTGAACATGGATGAGGCTTTCATTTAAACGGAAGAAGGACACAGTGCACAAGATGCTGCAACACGAGACATGGGGATTTAAAACTTGACATTGGGGAAAGAAACTAATGCCCCTCGGTTAACACCTCAGTTGGTGTTAATGGGGAAAAGTTAACATCCCTCCCTGTATCCCACTGACAAAGTGTTCTGGTAAGGACTTGAGAAGTGGACCAAGTCTTCTGAGGGGCTTAAAGCACCTGAAGTAGAATACAGAAGCTGGCAGAACAGAAAGAACATCTCAAAGGAAAGTGATGAAAGTTAAGTGATAGTGGCTTTGGCAGTGCTGTTTGAGAAGACTCAGGAAAAAAGACACAAAGACTTGCATGAATAGCATTAATAGCAAAGAAAAAACACGAAAGAGACAAACAAGCCATAGGACTTGCAGTAGCTGTAACACATGGAATAAAGGCCATCCAGATTCTTAAAAAATCTTTATACAGTATCCCAAAATTCCTGAGAATCTCTCTTCTCCAGTATCATCTTAACTCTACGCTTCCTGAACTCATTTGTCAGAATGCCTTGGGTTTTAACTCCTATAGGCTGATCTTGTGCAGCTGGACCTGCTTTCATTGGTTCCATCATCACAGCCTGAGATAAACTCTTCTTTGCCATGTAAGAACACTAAAACCTCTGCAAACCCTCAAGAAGCCTTCTCAATTGTCATTTATCTCATTGCCATGCCCTATACATGAAGTTTTCTATTGTGACTCACCCCTTTGAACTTCATTGATTTCTTTGGAAAGGAGCCTGTCTCCTTACTTAACATCACCAATTATCCTTCCCAGTCACAGTGTGGTATCCTCAAGATGAACCCCTCACCATCTTAAGAATTTGCATAAAGAGAGATTATGATAACAGACTCAAGGTGAGGCTCTGTGAAACCATTTGTAGTTTTCTCTTCTACAACAATTTTATCAACAGAGTGTTAAGACACTAATCTGTACGCAACTAACAATTCAACTTGAAAAAGCAGAATGAAGGGTCCAGTTGTCTGAAGTTCCATGCATAGAAGTCACTTTTATGGCATTCTCAAATCCACAGTTTAAAAACCCTTAACAAGTCCCTAGAGTCGTAACATCAGCTTTAAAATTATGAGAGAAAGAATAGTGATATTTGGTTCAATTTTCAATTGCCTCTGCTATCAACTCAGTTGTGTCATGCCCTGTCCAGTCCTCCTCCCCTGCAGCCATTAGGGCGAAGGGTTTACTTAAAAAAAGGGGGGGAAAGAGGAGCAGTTTAGCAGCCAGAAATGCTCAGTCTAGATCACTACCAACATCACAAGATCCCCTTACATTTTAACATGATAAATTTGATTCTCCTTGAATATCATTAGCTTAAATTGGCTATGGTGAAACAGTCACTCTGATGGCTTAGAAACTCATCAAGATTCACTACTGAGGCAAGCAAAGCAGCCCTGAGCAGATGCTGTTTTGTACCAAAGGTTGGAAGGAACGGCCCAGGCTCTGCTGGAAACCCACAGCCTGTGTAACCCTGTCTGATGAGCCTCCACTGCCATCATCTGGTACAACCCGTGCCTAGCAGTGCAACACACAAAGTGTGTTCCCAACCAGAACACTGCATGTGCAAAAGAGCAGGGCAGAAAGATGTACTGAGTCACAGGAAGATGAGACACCACCACAAAAAACCCCATAAGTCCTCTCTTCCTTTGAGCTCATGCTTAGGGGCTTAGTGTTCTGGAGCCAATGTATCTTCAGTAACAAACAGAAATCAAAAGAAGGTTCCATTTGGGTACAAAAAGAAAATTCTTGATTTAAAAATATTCTTGAAATTAAAGAGCTGACAAATCAGGAAACCCATGAGGGATTTTTGATACTCAACAACCATCCCTCCACAATCTCCACTCCATGTTTTTTTTTTAATACTGGGTCACACCGTAAAAAAAAGATAACAGGGTAAGTTATTTAAGGTTTTGGGACAGGAGTCAGGAACTGACAATAATTAATAGCATCTGTCTTAAGTAACATTGTACCTAGCACATTTTATTGTTTCCATTCTCTCTCCCCCTCCTTATTTCCACCATTTCTTCGTGGCTTTGCATTACCCATTTGCTGAAACCCATGCCTTGAATTGTGATGCTTATCCAGCTATTTAACTTGCACTTGACCAAGCAGGTCCTTATCTAATACAGGTAGTAATAAGCAGGAATAATTAATAAATATAGTCTCTGATGATGCAATAGCCAGTATTAAGAATCTTCCAAAATCATTCCCATCCTTGCGACAGGAAAAGCTCATTTCAATGCAGAATTCACGTCAGACCTCTCAGAGTACACAAGGCTTGGCAAAGTCCAAGGCAGTGCAGCACCATGCAGTTCAGGCCCCAAAAACCGTGTAACTTAGTAGGAATATGTCCTGAGCTAAATATCCCTGAGTCTAATCAGTGAGAGAACATTACTGCACTGGCACTGACAAAGCATTCCTAGGGCTAGGTTCATGGATGCTTCCATATTTGCCTACTTCAAGCTCCAGGAAACCCCACAGTGCTGGAGCAGCATCTGGTCCTCATTCTCACCTTTCCCATCTATGAGGTGGCCCTGTAAACAGGGGACTCTTACCAATGGTTGTTATTGCAGAGATGGAGAAGAAGAAAGACCCACTGTAGTCCCACCTGCCCAGGCTAGTGGTGTTTCCCTGGAGGGTTATGCCACTCTTGTAGGCTTGGATGATACCCTGCAAAGAGACAATAATATGAGATCCCACAAACCCCTTTATGGCAAGTTCATGTGACTGGCATTTCCACTTCTAGCTGGTAAAATCCCACACTACAACCACTTCTGATTCTATTGTTTCCTTTTCAGTAGAGGATATTTTGTGCTTAGCGCCCAAAGGGCTGCAGGGTCAGAAAAGCCAAAAGCCAGCATATTGCTTCTAAGAGAAGGGGATCTATAGCAATAATAAAAAGTTGCACATGCACGTGGTAGATCATAGAGACAGATGTGGAAGAGATTGTAGGGCAAGATCTAACTAGAGGGGACCTAGACAGACAGTTATTAAGACTGCCTTATGACATGCATTAGGAAAATGAAACTTTTCCAGATGGGATATCCCAATGGCAGAAGTCCCAGAGCAGCAAATATACATGTGTATGTAAAAGATATAGATCCCTTGCAGGGGATGCCCCTGGACTGGGGAGGAATTATCCGGTGTTATAGGAGACTGAGACTACTCAGGTTGGCCAGTATGTCCCCATGTCAGGACAACAAATGTGAACGAACGGATCAGATTAGCATTATGCCCGATTCTATTCAATCCACCTCGGAAAGACTTAGCAGTCACTAGCTGAAGTGTGCAGATTTATGCCAAAATAAGACATCAGATGTCTTAACAGTGCCCACATCTGACTGTAGCTTCTCATGCCAACAAAATTAATGACAGTCATATCCAAAACATTATTCACAGCATGTACATTAAACATTTCACACTGACACTTCACTTGACAGTTGATTATCCTTGAAAGCAAAAGAGTAGCCAAGAATACACAAAATCCACCATCTCTGAAAAAGACATGCAGGTACTAAATAATACTGTCCCTAACCTAACAAAGACTGCTGGTAAAGCTTTCATCACTGATAATAAAAGGAATCACACTCAGATTTTGATCAGTTGTTGGTTTTACCAAGAAGTTGTAGTTTATACATCCAAACAAACTGGCACGTCAAGCCTGCAAGGCAAGGAAGCTTTGTCCCACTTTATTGATGTAATACGTTCTACATAGTTTATATTATTTATATAATATTATATAAGGCAGTGAATTAAAAACTGTTTCCAGAGTCCCAAGCAGCACCCTAACTACAAGGACCATTATCTCTTTCCTCTAGAACTACTAATTCTCAAGCTAAAAGCAAGGAGAAGCTCAGAGAGCAACACATTTTTCTAATTCACAAAAACTGTTTGATAGTGTTTTCTCAGGAATATTTTGATTTACTCATAACTGAAGGCAACTTAGACCTCTCAGGGTCATGTTATGATCTATTAAATTATAAATTATAAGACAGAGCAGAGAGCCCATGCTCCAAGAAGGGCTAAGGACCACATATGCTGTATTGCATTCTGCTTCTTTCTGTGAATTGTCACTGAAATGTGAGTGGGGCAACTCGAATAAAAAATTTGTGTATAGCATAAGTGACATAAAGAACCAAGTCCTGCTGCCCTTCTCCATGCAACTACCCCTGACAAAAAAACAAACAAAGGTGTCCCAAGAAGCCTCCAGCAGGATTTGTTTTGAATAGTTTTGTCTAATTAGCCCACCCGTTGTTCTTCAGGTCTGGTATCTGCATTGAGGTTTGTCAGGTTGCATGGGCTGCAGGCTGACAACTCTTGACCTCCGGTTTCAGAAGTGTAAGAAACTCTGCAGACAATGGCCTAGACAAGAATCACAGTGCATGAACATAAAATAACTCCCAAAGTGAGGCAAATAACAAGAGAGACACTGAAAATTTATACAGATGACCTATATTTTTTTCCCCTCCAGAAACTAGTAGTTAAAATTGAAATAAAAAGCTTTTTATTTTCCTCCAAATTTCCTTCTGTAAACTATGATCTCTGCAGTTCTAAGTAGTTAGTCTTGAACACATATATATCTGCTGGAACAGCAACAGTCCAGCTCTCACATAAATTTATTATCAGCTGGATCAGAGACAATCAAAAAACTTAAACATGCAGCAGGTTTGTTGTCCATTCTCCTCCCTGATGTCCTGCTGATACAGCCTCAGCAGCTGACAATATTACACACAACATTAAGTTTTTAAAGTCAGAAACACTTAAGAACCAGAGAGGACTGCAAGAACCTGCGGCTGAATTGGCCCAAGGAAATGGGAAAACCTTCATGCAATAAAGGGAACCAGCCTGCATCAAACATCACGTGAGAAGCAAGCAGCAGTAACCAAGTCATGAAATGTTTAATTTCACATCTTTGCATCACTTCCATTCTGCCTGGTTTAGAAGCAAGAGGCTGAGCAGTTGTGAGCACTCACACCAACTCTGTAGTGACTTGTAATGACTCAGCATCCCTGGGGCACTGTTAACTTTCCTGAAGCAGTGATGCTACTGCCAGGAAGCACAGGTTGTGTCTTGAGGCTCTGCAGACAGGCCACAGTATTTGCCCTAAAAGGCACACTGACCTGCACTGCTCTCAGTGGGAAGGAAGTATCACGGAACCATTACTCATTGGCAAAGAGCACGCCCTGAGCTTGTAGCGTGCCAGCTGTTTTCTGTTTCTGGTATTGAGGCACTCAGCATGTTTGCTGTGGTCTCCAAGACCCTTCAGCAAAAAGCCTCTGACTAAGCATTTCGTTGTTAAATATTGTTTTCAAACACCCAGATAACATCATTAACCATTGGGCCCACCCACCTGCTGAAGCCAGCCCAACAGGGACCACTGAACAGTCATACAAATCAAAGCCACTTGAATAAATGAACACTCCCAGAAGAAATGTCAAGTTCAGTACTGTTGGGAAGCAGGAGCTACTGATGTCACTCTTAAAAGGGAAGATTCACAGTTGGTGGAGATAAGGATACTGGCTTTTGTTTTTCTAAAGTAAAAAATGTTTTATTATACTATCTAGAATCAACCTTTGACATAGCAACAATGATGACAGAAAATTAAAGATTGACTCTCCTGAGAATGGTAGAACTAATGGAGCTTGCCTTCCTGTAGATGTGCCCATGGAGAGAAATCCATAGATAGCTATTAATGCACAGAAATTACTTCTGGCACAGGAAGTCATTGAATTGCAAAGTCCTGAAGGCTGAGCGAGCATTCAGGACGATATCAGTGAAGAGAAAGTGAATCACATATGTTACATCATAACTGCTTAGTTTCCTTAGCCAGCTTTTTTGAGAACCAGAGACTTTGTTTTACTTTATGCTTATTTTGAGGTGAAATCCTAGGGATTTTTCTTTTTCTCTTCATTAGGCTAGTGATTTATACAGTGTCTAACTCAAAACCTAATGCATTAAAAGGCACTAGTAGAAGCAGCATCTTCAATGCAGTGCTCAAAAGCAGTTATCTGCCTGGTCTAAGACCACAGTCAATACCACCAACTGCTCCAACCCTACAAATACTGAAATTACAGAGCTTGGGCTTGATGTTTTGGGAAGTTTAAAGGTCACATGCAACTCAAAGAGCAGAAAGGAAACAGGTGTGTGGTTAAAATAATGGGAAAGATACAGAATGTGGTGGTTCTTTGGTTTCTACTGACAGACAAGCTGTACAACATAAAACCAGAGTTTCACTTCTCTGCACTTGTTTCCCCCTTCTCTAAAGTGATAATAATTTACAGTTAACAGTGTTCTGTTAAAAAAAGTTCTGTTTCTACAAGGACACCCACTTAAGTATCCAGAATCTTAATCTACATCTACATCTTAAGATGACAATACTTACATAATTTTAAACTACAGATAAAAGTTTAATGGGAATTATTGTAACTCCTACAGGATTTCTAAATTGAGATTTTAAATTCTTAGACCTTCATGGGTGAAGGAAACCTCATTTGCAGACTGCCACATTTTCTCATCAAGTAGGTTGTTCTGGTTTTTTACCATGCAAGTAGGCTTTGCATGGTGCCAGTTAATATTGTCAAAACACCAGCACAATTTCCACTCAAGTGGTCTATTTAAATGCCTGTCCTGTTACCTTTGTGATAAAACATGCCTCAGAATATCCAAACTGGGCTTCCAGCTCCATCCTTCTCACATATAAGCTCTGAGGTTTCAGTTAGGAATGTCGTAAGCTAATGTTTGCAAATGCATGCTTTATGTTAGATTATATCCCAGTACTAAAGCCTGGTTTGTACATGTGCAAGGAATTCCCTCCTTGAATTCAAGCTAAATGGTAACACTGTGAGGAAGCTGTGGATTTCTGCTGACTTCCGTATCAAATTTATTTTAGGATGGCAATACTCCTTTCCTTCCCTCACTTTTACTATCAGTTCCTGGCTCTTTCTGCAGCAACATCCAAACATAACATTATCACAGTTTGCTTATCAGAGTCAAAAAAAGAAACTAAAAAAATGTAATGACTCTTACAGCCTGACTTATTTTTAACCCTTCACAGCTCTGGGGCTGCACTTCCACAGATGATTGACAATGTGTGACTCATCTGTACTGTTATTTTCCCACTCTACACAGCTTTGCATCAATAAACCCAATGTAGTTACTGTCATACTAGCAAAAATTAAACCATACATTTTGAATTACACTCAAAAATTATCTTCTGTTCATCCTATCTGGCTAAAAAACCCAATCCCAAAACAAAAAAGTCAAACCTCCAAAACTGACCCCCAACAGGAGAAAAAAAAAAAAAGTTCTGTTTCTACAAGGACACCCACTTAAGTATCCAGAATCTTAATGTAGGCTCAGCCTACAGAGTTTTGTTCCCACTTGACATTGAAGTGTTACATCTTCCTCCCTACCAAACGCAGGTTTATTTTTTTCTTTTTGCTGCAGAGCCACTCTATCCTTCAGCCATAGCCATAACCATGTTTGCTGTGTTATCAGCTCTGGGCAACTCCCAGCTTTCTCAGCATACACACTTCCTCTCGTCCATGATTACCATCACATGTGGGCCCCTCCACCACCAGTCTGTGGCTGCAGCGCAGCTTCTGATCACCAAGCATTGCAAAAGGAAGGACCATTATTTAATCTGACCTCCCTGACACCAACTAAAAAGTCCATCTTCCACCTCTGCTCTGAGTCACAACAGCATGTGACTAGGATACAGCTTTCAAAAAAAGCCATGTAAGATCAGCAGTAAAGAATGAATGCCTGTGTATATGTAAACTGATGCACTATGTTCCTTGCAACCTTTTTCTTCAGAACACTGTGCTTCTCTTTACAGCAAAAAATAAGCTTTATATAAATGATTAAACAGACTGATTCTAATCTGCCTGTCCTCCCCAAAATGAGCAAGTTAAGTGAAAAAGAAGGCAAAGCTCCAGAAGATCATGACCCTACCAAGTATATCCATAAGAATTCCTGACTTTTTTTTCTTCTCGAGGTAACTATCAGGGAATGAGTCATACAAATGACCTTTTTATAAACTATAGCTCCTGTCACTGCTGTTGTCCCATGTTTCTGAACTGGGGCATTCTAGCCAGAAGTCACAGTAATCTTGAGATACCTTTAAAGGCAAACGCAGTAATTACTAATTGCATTTGAAACTGGTTTTCAAGAAAGGCAAAAAAAAAAAAGTGCAAATGGAGTGGTGTAAGAAATTTTATTCCCAAGTTTAGTTGAAGTTTACATACTCATATCCAAAAAACAACTTTTCCAGGGCATACACATCCTCCTGAAAATAGCTTTCCTCATTACAGACACTCTTCCTAACCTTTGTAACATACCAAGGAGGGAAGGAAGGTGTTCAAAAGGCACCAAGCTACCATTTAGATTAATGAGAAAACAACTCACAAACTTTGTGCACTGGAAATTCTGTGCAATGTTGGCATATAAACATTCATTTATGCCTCACATAATACCAGCTGTAAATCAGAAGATGGTTAACATTAACCTTGGTCTCAGATTGCAAGGATAAAGGTCAATTAATTGCTAAATAATTGACAAATAGATTATTAATCACACCTTTCCCAGCCATGAGCTCTGATCCCTTGTCCTTGCCTGGAGTGGAAATCTATCTGAATTCTGACTGAAAGAAGAACTGGCACAAGATACAAACCAAAACAAAATTAAAACTCAGATGGATTCTTCTGAATTCATAGTGTTGGGGTTTTTTTTTTTAACTTTATGCCACTTGAATAACCTGAGAGCTGATCAAGTAACTGCTCCCCCCTGTCTCCCCAGCAATATTTGCTAACGTAATTGACACCAGTTCCTCAAAACCAAAGGAACCCTGATAGCAACAGCACTTCCTACTTTGCAGCTGGGTCTACACTACAGTTTCTAGAACTCATCCAGACTTATTCGTCAACAGAAAAGGAGCAAAAGATGTAATCCAGTACAGTAATGCTACAAACAAGGCTACCCTAAGCCACTAGTACTTTTTCTGAGAATTAAGCTTTTATATCAAGGAAGAACCTGTGGCATGATTCAAGAGACAAAGTATTGTTGAATTCCAGTCACTTTCCAAACCCCAAAGAGAACAGTAACTTGACAGCTGGGCTGCAACAGAAATAGGCACAGCCTGTTGAAAGAAGCTGAAAGAAGCTGCCTGTATAATCTACAGAACACAGCAAGGTTGCATTGTATTATCCTTGTAAAACTGAGATTTCTTTCCCTAGTTGTTTTTCTTTTAATTGCATTAAAAAAGATAAAGTATGAAGACCAAGTACATATAAGAATAACCCACATCTTCAAACAACTGATAAGAATTACCATTTCTCTTTTTAGAGGGCACCCCCAGTCTTTAGTTGTTCACTGCTCATTGTGGGTCTCAAACCTTCCTGGTAGGACAGGTTATTGAGACACTCACAAGTCAATGCCAGCTGGCTGCACTCTCTTGTTACTTCCCACCACGCCTGCCCTGTTGTAACTGGGAATTTGATAATATCAAAAGAACACATCTCTTTAGGCAGAGGTATAATATAACAGACTGCTGTAGTTTTTACCCTGCCTTTCTCTTTTTGAACACAGGTACTAGACACTACATTGACCAGAAGACCTAGGGGTGAGACAAGTAACCAGAAAGAGGTCATCAGTAGGTCTTCTCGTTACCTTCCAAGAAGTCTAACAATATAGTGTCAGCCTGCTGCCTTACAGAATAGTGATTTTTCCTTCAACAACTTCTGTTAAATGTGTGCTAGAGGATAGTATTATTAGCACAGAAAGCACATTCTTGGTAAGGTACCCATAGCTCTTTTAATCAATAGGTCTGGAGAACGATGAACTGGCTGTAACTTAAGCAAAGTAGTAGGACATTTTGGTAAGCATGCTGTTGGAAAGAACAATTACAGGGAATCAACTCTATTACATCTGTGATAAGCTAAATTGACTAAATTGGGTTCTATAGAGATGTTACAACTCCACAATACCAAGAACCATTGCCATTCCTTAAAGACCCTCACTACTGGCAGGTGATCTCTGATGCTCACCTCTTACTGTTGTATCATCAAAGTGCAAGATTATTTTAGTAAACTGTGTTTGCAGGGTTTTATTTCCTGACAGCTGTCACCATTCTCTGCTGGTTCGGTATCAGTACAAGTCAAGATATTGACGAGGCTCTTCCAGTCACGTGGGATCTCACTGCTCTTGTAAACATCTACTCAAACTCTCTGTGTAGCTCTACTTGTTGACTCTGGAGATAACAGTATCTAGATCCACCTGCAGCCTTTTAGTTTATAACCTGCCCTTTAGTATTAGGTTCTTTTCAGTACACCTCAAATCTTTCTAGGCCAAAAAAGGCTCAGTTTTCATTTTCTCATTCCGTGAGAGCAACTGTGTTTAAATGGCATTATGCATCTACAATAGAAAACCAATATAACAATATAATAAATATGGGAAGCATTTGTACCAGGGAAATATGCATGTAACAACAAAAGGTTTCTATCAAAAAAAGGAAGGAGAGCATGAAAAGGATGTAATGGTAATAGAGTAGCCAATCATCTGACTAAAGACACTGGCAAGTATAGCAGCTGAGTGCCTGTAACAACTGAAAATGATGCAGGAAAAGGAGCAAGTTTGGAGGACAGCTCAGCTGGAGCAGAGCTATAGATACATTCACACTATGCAATAAAACTGAGGCCCTTATGCACTAGAAGTGCATCACACTGAAGCATGTCTAGGTATCCCCAACCCCAAAAGGTCAAAGAGTGTCTCACCTCTAGGAAATATGCCCATACAGAAGGCGTCATCTTTGTGTGTAGCCTCGCTTTCTGGACACTTCTTGGATCTAGAATCAATATAATTTTTGCCTGGACATAGACTCTTAGGTGTTTTTCACCCCAGCTGAGCCCAGCTACTTTTCTTCATTGTATTGCGAGTATATCACCTGCAATCTGGCTTATCATTGCATCTGCTGCCATCTTCTGCAAGTCTTGTCACTGAGGGCTTCCTCTGATGTGACCTCACACCCAGTAATTCTGGCATGTGAACACCACCACCATTATAATAAAAGGTCAGATATTGTCCTCTTTGTATGCTATCTAATGGCTCATGAGGATGGTTTGATCTCAGCCTTGCTCCTGGTGAGCATGTGTTCATGTCAGACTGTATGCGATGGCAGAAAAATAGCCTGGGGTTAGATGGTCAACAGAGCCAAACTTATGTATTCCTTGAGGAAATGTCACTGGATACACTGTAGAGAGACACGTGGCCAGTCCCTCTGTTGTGCCCTATGCTGCCCTTGTGTTTATCCACCCCTGCGTGCGTGTAAGAACACGACCACGCATTGTTTATTTGCGTACACGTAAAAACACTTGCATGTGCTACCTTCAACTACTTATGAAATGTGGAACTGTTCCCGCAGGGGAAGAGCCAGCCAATCCCTCCAGGCAAAAGAGCCCCAAAAAAACTCAGCTCTGGGAAGCAGGGACCCACCACTACAGATGTCACACAATTTCTAACACATCCTCCTCTGCCCTTCTGTTTTTGTTGGTGGTCTGCTATTTCCACCTCCTTCTGTCCTTTCCTTTGTTACCTGGAAAATTACTTTTTCCTTGGAAAGGACCTGAGTCATAGAAATTGCTGAGTGAGAATTCACTGGTCTAGCTACTACAGCATGGTTTGTTTGCTTTGCTTCCCTCCTGCCCATCCTCACTCCGCACTCTCCTGATAGCTCCTCAAAGCTAGAGCTCTCTATTGCTCTCCATCTGCACAAGGGTTGGAACAGTGGATTTCCACTCCTGGTTGGTAACTAGGAACCAAGCGATAAACAGGTTGTAAAATTACGTGTGTACATTACTTAGCAAACTAGGATTTTATTTCATATTGGCCCCTATGCACTTAAAATAAACAGAATTTAGGATTATCTGAAATGAAAAAGCAGTAAGAAAACAATGAGGAATTGCCAGTAATGTCAAGGCAATTAAAATTCACACTCTGCTTTACATTTTCACAAACACTCCTTATATACTTTTCTTAATTAGCAAATAATGAGCTGTGTATCTAGAATACAAGTTTCTTATCTGAAGAGAGCCAGTGATGACACTGCCTGATAAACTATGTGCAATGTACTGCAATAACAATTCACTGCACAGAAAAACATCTCTTTTTTTTGAGCACACTGAGAGCATGCCAGTGATTGCTGCACAAGAAGTTAGAAAAGAGTATAGGAAAACATCAGTTCTGTGGATTTTTTCGTGATTAATTTATCAGTGAGAAAGTTATTAAAAAAAAAATACAAAGCCATTCAAACTCAAAGTATGGTTTCTCAGAGCATGAAGGCATGCACAAACATTCCATAAAACAAAACAAAGCTTATTTGTAACTCCCCCATCAAGGTCTTGCTCAGTCACAATTAAGTACTCACATGGCGTATTGCAACAGCCTCTGGTCTAAAGGGATTTGAGTGGCTGTCCTAGTCCCCTTTTCCAGAGGGTACCAAGAATTAGTACAGATCGCACTGCAGAAAAACAAACCATCAGAATGACATTTCTACTTATTTACTTGTGATCATCTTCTCTCCACTGCTAGCACTTCATTACCATCATTCACTAAGGCCTCTTGCCCTAGCAAACCCCAGGCAGATGCCGTGTCAGGTGCTCACCACAACGGGCCAGTGTTGACTGGAGCTCAGCTAAGACCTGGCTCTTTGAAATGCCAGACTGGTCTTCTCTGCAGTATTGCTCACTTCTGTTTAAATTCCATAGCTAGCACAGCACTCAGCATACATAATAAAAGTGGTTACTATGGTGGCTTACAAAGGTCCAAATTTATAGCATGTATTCACTGTACTACTGACTGCCAACAGCGGACATACCATCCAGAAAATCAAGGGATAATAGGGTGAGATAGGTCATCAGCAGGATTTTGTCTGCCAGAGCCTTGCTGAAATACCCTGCGTGATTATCCCTATTTGATGGTTTCTGGGCTTTCCTCTCTGCTGGAGGAAAAGAAAAAAAAAAAAAAAAAAAAAAAAAAAAAAAAAAAGCTAAGTCCTTTATTTTCTGAACTGCAGTGACCAGCTGCTATTGTTTCATTCACCATCATACACTACTTTTACAAAAAACAAAAACTCACCAAAACAAAACGTCTCAAAAAAGACCCCAGGTTTTCTTCAGCAACATCTATTTGAGGCAGACTGACCAAAGCAAGGAGTACGCACTCAACTACCAGCATCTACTGAAATCAAAGAATTTGGGTAAGTACTCAAGACACTTTTTCACACAAAAACTAAATAAAGTGAGAACCCATTTATGTCACTTCGCTTGTATCTGTATCACAAAAACGCAACCATCTGTACTCTAGTAAGATTGCATTTGTTGCTGTTTTATGTTTTGCAACCAACCTGCAAACATCTTGAGAAACATTTTCAAGGATAACTTAAAAGACCTAAGGACTTTTAGCTCCCTTTAAACAAGATGGAAAAAGTTTGATACTAGTATAAACATCAATTAAATTGACCACGACAAAGCCTTCTCATTAGAATTTACCACTTGCAAGACGTCACAGACTATAACTCATTAAGTGCTACAGCAAACCTAAACCACCTGTAATTAACCCCAGGTAATTGTCACGTAATCGGACCCTCTGCCACCGCCTGCCTTCGGTCAGGACGACGGCGCTTCAGAGCTCGCGAAGGGCGCAGCTCCTGGGGTGGCAGCGGGAACGAAATCACCTCTTTATCAGCGGGGAGCACAGGCGCCCGCAGCCCGGGGTGCGTAGCTGAGGAAGCGCCGAGCGACGCGGCCATAGGCGGCTGCCCGCGCAGCCAGGAAAACTTCTCCCACGCCGTGGGCGGCTTCTTCGGGACGTAACGATACGTGCGCATTCACTTACACAGGGAAAAGGTTTCGGGGTTTTTGGTGTTTTTTTGTTTTTTTGTTTTTTTTTTTTT
>VZRN01000344.1:1899781-1957339 GCA_013397935.1 Dasyornis broadbenti | reverse complement strand
CCGCTGCCGCCGCGCCGCCCCCGGCGCTGAAGAAGCGGCTTGGCCGGGGGCGGGAGGAGGGCAGCACCGGCCCGGCAGGGCGCCCGGCCCCCAGCGCCTCCCCCGGCCTGCCCCTTCCCACCCTCCGAGTGCGGAGGGGAGCCGAGAGCCGGGCTGTGTGGGGAAGGGTGATGCTCCTGCGGCAGCGCATCCTGCCGCCCTCGTCCTTCTCTTGCGCCGCTCCATATCGCACCTGTCTGCTCCACAGCGCGAGGCTGCCCTAGGGCTCCCGGCTCCGCGCCGCTTGTGCCTGAGCAAGGGCCAGCACCGAGTCACGTTCCCCCTCCGAGGGATGCTACCCAACCTCACTCCACAAACTTAAGTGCTTCCCTCATCAGCTGACACTACTTAGCGAGCGGTACACCGGCACCCTGCATAAATTTGCATTCTTTTCCGCTGCTAAGCTAATTTAAAAGGCAGCAAGCAGATGCTTGTGATAATTCTTCGATATAAACAAGTGAAAAGGTAGCAACTTTGTCAGAGTATTTTTATAATTTGTTGTTCTCCTGTGAAAGATGGGAGTGCTTTTTTCATATAGATAGATCCTGAGATCTTTTTGATTAATTATTTTGTTGTATAAGAGTGCATCCAATGTTCCCTTCTGTTCTCTGACCAGTAGATAAAACAATCAAATCGCTTTGGGTGTATAAGAACTTTGTAATTTACCTATTTTGTTACATATGAGATAAAGGAGAATAAACCCACTAAATTTCTACACAGGATGACTTTAGACGCTGTCAGAAGGTAATGTCTTCTTGTGTTGCCCTGTGATTATTTTTGCCAGAGGAGTGTACATACCAATACAGGTAAAGAAGCCTCCAAACAAGTATTGCCCCATGGAACTGTTCTGGTAATGTGCTAATTCATGGTTTTCTGAGATGTGCTTTAAACTAGCATAAACCATGATTTTACTGGCAAGACGCAAAAATTAATATGCAAAGGCTAGACCAATTCCAGTGTAAAGATATCACCAGAGCACAGTCTTAGAAGAAAAAGCAAAATTATGCTACTTATTGCTCAGTCTTAATTCTGCCTTTTCAGGGTGTTCATTACTCAATGATATTTAAAGAAAGAAATGAAATTTTATATATATACATATGTATATGTATATAAAAGGAAACCTATAAAAATATACATGAGTAAGAAAAAAAGCAAAGATACTAATATATGTACATATATAGTCATCAGCTCTTTCATTTAAGATCAGGAAATAGACATATCTGAGCTACATTTTGACATTTAAGCTGCATTTAAACCCAGATAGTTTATACAAAGCACACTGAGTATAACCATGCTGAAACACTATGGACTAAACATATAACATTTAATGTTTATCCTAAACAGATATAAAACTAATTACAGGTGAGATTCAGAGTTTTTAACTACAAGACATACTGTGAAAATGCAGGACATCAAACTTGCTTACTAGAAGGAATTTGGGAAGAAAGAGCTCACAATTCACAACAAATCAGAA
The DNA here is from genome assembly GCA_013397935.1 of Dasyornis broadbenti. Lineage (NCBI taxonomy): Eukaryota > Metazoa > Chordata > Aves > Passeriformes > Dasyornithidae > Dasyornis > Dasyornis broadbenti. The sequence goes on along the minus strand of VZRN01000344.1, from coordinate 1,955,826 downwards.
TCATAGAATATTAAAATGGCTGTTTCCTTGAGTATTCTCAGAAATGTCACTTGTCTGTCACTTTTCCGTTTATATCTCCACTGAGAAAGGTTCACATCTTTGAGATAATATGATGATATTTTGGTGTTGTCTGGAAGGACAATGTGTATATCTGAGGATGAAGAAGGGTTGTTGAGTAGGCTAAAAGGGTAAGTGTAAGCCTGCAAGGACATTTGCTTCATGTCCTGTGCAGGATTAGTGGTAGCTGCTCAAGACAAAGTACTACTTTTCCACATCACAGATGACACTGCCTGGCCATTGCTTCTGCCACAGCCTGCAGAGCCACATTCAGAGATTTTAGAAGTCCTGTTCTCCATGCTTGGAGCTGAGTGTGTGTGCTCTCCATTCTGGGCAGAAATATACCACTGGTAAAAAGGGTTATTGGACCAAAGAGTCCCTTTTGTGTGCTCCTCTGGCTCATAGAAAGCCCTTGTGATTGCATGGTTCTCCACGTTACTTTTCTTAGCTGGTCAATTGATACTTGATGACTCCATTTTTATTAGCGCAAGGCTGCCAGAAAGCACTTGGTTCATCTGTGCTCAAGAACTGGGCCTGTGTGCCCAGTATGTATGTCAAAGTAGCTTTGATTATAGACGTGAATGACCCTTAGGAGCTTTTCAGGACCTTGAAAAATTGACAAAATGAGCAAAAAATTTCTATCACTTATATAATACAGGAGAGGGTATCAGTATTCTTCTAGTTTCTCTTCCAACATGGCCACGTGCTGGATTTAAAGGTATGTTTTTGAGTCTTCTGTTGGGCAGCTGGAGAGCTGCTGCAGCTACTGTCAGCTTTAGTAAATGCAGCAGTAGCAAAAAATCCAGGAGGTCTCATCATGCTGCTGCTTTGCAAAATCTGTGTCAGATAAGGGAGCAATTTTCTAGACTGCAGTAAAAACAATCCAGACTTCCTGTGGACCCATGTCAAGTAAGGATCATTTTAAGAAACACTGTGCCAGTAAGTGCTTTCTATAACTGATAAACCTCTTTATCATTTTTTTATGGCATGCAACATGGTGTAAAACACTGGATAGGATCACCTTTAAACTACTGCATGTGTTGTGACCGACTGAGGCTTGATAAAGTACAGAGGGTACTGGAGAAAGGTAAGGTGAAAAGAACAGATTAGATATAAAAGTCAGCAGAACTTCAGTTTTATCTTTTACATAAAGAGGCCAAAAGCGTCTTGTGGTGTTAACACAAGGCAGGTACAGAGGCTACAGTGATGATGTTAACAAGTGCAAGTGCAAACATTGTGTCCAAAGAAATACTGAGAGAGAAAGTTTCCCGTGAGATTTGCAAAAATACAAAAAGCCAGACAGGAGAGAGTTGGCTGCTCTCAGTGAAAGTCTACAGAGAAAGCCATTGCATAAATTTATGGGAATAGCTGAGGGCATAGAGGAAGATCAGTGCAAAAACTGAGAAGATAAAAATCTGTGAGGTAGGTAGTGGTAAGACATGAGAGGAATGTTGGATGGGATTTGAACATTCATTTTTAAATTAGCTGAATAAACCATAACTAGCGTTCTCATATACCAGCATTTCAGATTTGAGTAGCCACACTGGACTATGCAGGACTCAGCAACTGGCAAAGAAAACATGCGCCATGTCAGATGAAAGAACAAACATCTATTGTGATGCCTCAGAAGTAAAAATCTAGCTCAGAAAGTACACAGGAAAAGATTAGTGACCTACACAAGTATCTACATGTTTTATGGACACTTCTCCAAAATGAAATATCAAAGCAGGTCCTGAAAGGCTGACATTTGATGTTCCCATAGTCTGTGAGACATACACTAACTTGGGGCTAGTCTATGTACTCAGCCATATTTCACTTTTGCTTTACATTAAAGTTCCACTTATACATGAGTTTAAAGGGATTAAATGATGGTTACTATGAGATATAAACATATTGAATAACTAGCAGTATGTACATAATTACAAGCATACCCGTGGAATGCGTTAGTGATGGTTATAATCAATCTCAGTGACAAGTCTCTTATTAGGTGCTTATATATACTTCTTTGGTTTTTCAGCTCCTTTGGAGATGGCTGCTGCTACTTTTGACTTACAATAACTGTGATAAATTCAATCTCCCTGTCTCTCATGGGTCATGCAATGGGCCTGACTGAGGATCAGATTTAATGCAAGAGCCTATTGTTGGCCTTGTTTAGAGGTAAACATTCAGCATCAGGTCTGTATGGTGCCTAGTAGCTCTTGAATGAACTGGCCCAAAGCAAATGCCAGACTCTAATATTTGTGATCTGGCTGGAAATAAGGAATTCTGCTTGCTTTTAGATTTAGTTTAACGTGCTGTTTTCATGTGGCTGTGAAATGAACTGTGGTAAGGACCTGCTTTGAGCTGGCAGTTTGCTCCTGAGATGAAGTGTAACACTCCAGGCAGTGCTGGACAGCCACATAATTTCCTCACAATTAAAAGAGAAGCATTTAGCCCAGAAAGTAAAGAAATGCTATCATTTTTTTTAATGAAAGCTGCTCATTTCAGACAATATTAACTGAATCTTAATTGGATGGGCGTCTTTAAGCAGGTGTTCATTACTGATGATTTTCCTCTGTGGTTTTGTTTGTTTTCTGATTGGAAGTGAAGAAAGATTTCTGTACCTGACTTTTTTCCACTTGAGATTCTTGGTGACGTGACTTCTTATTGAAGCTGGGAGGCAGTCACTGATTTTTTTGAAAATGAGTGATGATACGAACTGAATCCTGCTAGAGAAAGAGAGAGAATAATAATTGATTACTTCAGAGGAAGTTGCATTTGAGTGAGAAGGGTGACATGAATCCTGGGACAGTTGTATAACCATGTATGCTCCTTCCTTGGAGGTTTTAACTGGCTGATGCCTGCACAGGGTGTGGAAATTTCCATGCATATGAAACATTTCCTCCTTAGGAAAACAGTCCACAACCTGTGGTTTAGTCCTTTATCCACAGGGCTTGCTTAGATTGAGACACAGATGAAAGATGCAGTTTCAAGACTGCTTCCTCTGTACCTTGCTCAGCTAGGGATGTGGATTCTAGGCTGCTCAGGTTCATCTTCCAGTTTGGTGGTGGCTCCTTCTGCCAAGCTTAATTCGGACTTGTGCCACTTTAGCTGAAGGAATCTTTCCATCAAGTCAGCTCCCACGTTGAAGACCAGAGCCAGCCAGGCCAAGCCAAAAACGATCCAAATCGCAGTTAGGCTCCTATAAATGGGGATATAGTGCTTGTTGGGGTTCGTGCCTGAAAAATCCAGGAAAATTTGCATATTTATCTTGGCAGCTTTGGTCTGCTAAACATACATACTCATACACCCTCTCCACCCCTTGAAAAAAGGTATGTGCTAATGAGCTTGTGTGATGTATCAGCAGATTTTTTTTTTAAATTTTTTTTTTTTTTTTTTTTTTTTGCCAACTCTCAGATTAAGCTTAGCACAGTTGGTATCAAATCCCTGAAGCTAAGGCTAAATAATAAAAATAGCCATATCTAATATTAATTAGGGATGCTCAAAGTCAATGGTTCCTAGCCAACAACAAAGGGAAAAAAATCTTGGAAATTAAATGTTGACTCCATATTAACTGTATTCTACTCAAGCGGTGCACAGGGGATCTCAGATGATTTAGAAAGCTACAATTTAGCGATGTAGTGATTGCCTTCTGGAGGGTGACATACCTCACTACCTGGGATTGACAATCACATGGATGATATGGGAAAGGTAGCCATTTTAATTAACTGGTTATGAGAATCTTAATCCCTGGTTTGATATGTCCACATGGACAATAAGTGCAGCTGATACAGTCACATGACAGCACTCCAGCTATTAATTTAGTCTCTGTCATTCAGATCATCATGAAACTCCACAGTGCCAGATTCAGCATGGGATTTTTTAAATCTCCTTTTGGGACATACTTATGACCTCTAGAAGAAGAGAACTATTACTTGTGAAGTAAGAGACCCTAATGGTTTTAACCAATAAACACATTAAAAATAATCTGTTAAGATTATGCATTCGTTCAAATAAGTGTGTGGAAAAATAGCCCCTCACATGTCCCTACCATGATGTTCTCAATTTAGAGGTCTAAAGACTATGTAATGTCACTGGGTTTGTTTTCATTCAGAGGCATCCTGTGGTTGTCAGTAATGTTCTCCCCATTTTAAGTGCTGATTATTTAATATTTGATATGATTTGTTGTTGGGAATGGTAGGCACTTGCTGAAACAAATCCCTGCTAGGAGAGGGTGGTTCAAAGGCTTAACACTGAAAAAGGAATTTTATTTATATTCCACTTATCTCTCTGGATAACATTTGTACCAGCCTGGACACAGACACTGTTGAATGGATGTTCAGTGGCATGTGAGAAATGAGTTGGGTGACTCTCAGCTTGGCTGTGAAGAGAAAAATGCTCATGTCCTATAATTCATTAGCTCATTATTACCAGTCTGGCTGAGCTCACCCTTGTACCAGATCTACAGTGGAATGATATCTACGCACCCTGTACTTAGTTTTATACTAGAGTAATGAATTTCAACAAAGCTCAATCCAGCTCATGGGCTTTTTTACCTACTACATAGTCCCCAAATCCAATGGTGCTCAGGGTGATGAAGGTGAAGTAAAAGCCTTCTCCATAGCTCCAGCCTTCTACGTAACTGAAGACTAATGGTGGGAACACCAGGAAAAGCAAGGTCCCAATGGTCAGGAAGATGGCCACTGCCAGTGTTTGAACCACCTGAAAGATAAGAGGAAGATGGCAGCCCAACTGCATGGAGCAGTTGTCTTGTCAAAATTGCTGGGTCTATTTTCCTTTTTAATCACAAACCCACTCCACTTGGGAGCAATGTCAAAAAAAGGAAGGATTAGGCATGTACCACAGGCTGAACTCACTGCACATAGATGTTATACCTAACCATGAAACAAAAAAAATCTTAAAATTTAGAAAACAAGGAGGATTTTTTAAAAGCTTTTTGCAATGAGTCATATTGTGGGACTTATTGTAATGTCAGCCATAGGAATGAAATACTCATTTTACAATTTCAATTCAAGTGGAGATGCTCTTGTAGTTGACTAGCTCCTGTCTTTGAGGAAAATCACCAAGTACTGCATAACTCATGAAACAAAGATTGGCAAGAACAAATTAGGGTTCTTTTCACCATGACTGCTTCCAAAGATTTATAAAGTGGCTTGCAAGATCTCAGCCAAAAATGTGTTTGGATGAAACCTAAGTGAAGTCAGTTTGCCTGCTTTCATTTGTAACTTAGAAATGCTCAGAGCAGAAGTGGTTTATGTTAGCACAGGCAGATCTGTGCCTCTCAGGACAAACATCTGCCTTCGGGGAGATAAGTTATCGTGTACATGGCTGCAGTAGATAGGTACAAAGAATGGTCAGTGGATGGGTCCTGAAGTGATTTTAGGAGTGTAGGATTGATGATCTGGAACTTGTGCGTTTCCAGGGAACACATTCTGGTGAACTTTTGACTAATGATGTGTGGGCTGATGCAAACTCATTGCCATTATTTAAAAATGCCCTCAAAGGCAATCAAACCAGAGCATGATTTTCTATTAATGAACCTACTGTGACTGGATGAAAAGCAAAACCACTGTTTTGCTTTTAGTGGAAAGTGGAAGGCCCCAATGTAATGTTTTAATTTCTCTCCCTGAATTATCTCTCATAAAAAATAATGCTCTGAGCTTGAGAAACTTGGCATGAGATGACTGGGTGACTTTCACAAATCACTTCTATATCATGTGCCATGTCTCTCCAGCTGTGTATTAATACTTGCCTCATTTGCAGAGCAGTTTGAGAATTACTGATTGACATGATTATAGCTGATATATAGTTCAGTTATTCTCATTTAGTTCATTCCAGTATTGTAATAGCATTTAATTACATAATAAACCTAGCATAAAAATGTATACCAAAATGCACAATTTTACTCTTTAACCTGTCTTTTAAGAACTTCCTTGTATAAACCTGTAATATAAAGAACAATAAATCAGGAACAAAGAAGAACTGATTACAAATAATTTCCCAGAGCTTTATAAAATTGTGTTTATAAGGAGATAAACCAACTTCCTTGAATAAGCTTTTCAGAGCAAGCAAGTAGATACAGCTCCAAAGCTTTGCCCGTTCATAGGAGTTCTGTCAGAAATGAGGTGTCAACTCAGGAGTGAAAAGGGGCAAAAAAAGATCATATCCCTGATGTGCTATTAGAAATTTCAAGAAAGGTACAGCTATACTAGCATGAAAATCTTTCTGGTGGTAGTGCTGCAAGTATTTGGAGTACAGACATAGGTTATGCAGCTAAAGAATTTCTTGCTTATATTATCCAAGTCTGCATTTGACAGCACCTTTAGAGCTTTCCCACTAGATAAAGAATCTAGTGACTCAAGAGATTTTACTAATGTAAAAGAAAAAACTTGTGCCGTAACTCTGAAATGTTTCAACATATCTCACATATCTAATCTCCCTTTTCCGTAACTGAAGGGGTCAATTCATTGAACCTTTTCTCAGAAGCATGCACTAACTTTGTAATAAATGACAGCCATGTATTTTTCATTATCAGCGCTTATTAAAAAACATATGGAGTAGTTCAATGACTCACCATTAAACTGTAAGTAAGGAGAAGGAGTATTTGCTTTTTAAGAAAAGAGAAGAAAAGGAAGGAAGTGCTAAGTAGCTGGCACAAACAGGAAAGCTAATTCCAGCCGGATTAGCAGGCCATTTAAAATAAGTTGTCTTTGCAGAGTGTAGAGCTAGACTCTGGATAGATGCTGGCATAGGCTGGAGAATAAGAGTTTGATTTGGCAATGTGTGCACACGCACGTATTCTGCCAAGGTCACCAGGTCTATGGTTTTGCTGAGTAAGGTTTTAAAAAGGCAAATCTAGGGCCCCTCAAGGATAAGCCTATAGCTTTGAAACTATCTAAGGTAAATTGAGTGCATCAAATTTCTGATACAGAGGGCCACGCAACTGCTGTGGTTAACACAAGGAAACATAAGCTAGCAGCAGTAGCAGCTATCTGAGAACTTTAACTAGTTTTAAAATAGTGGAAACAAATGGAAAATTGATACTGTACCTGAGCACGCCCTGGCTTTTGCACCCATCTTTCAAGGGTAAGCAGGTGAGCATTGAGACCTTTCCCCAGCTGATTAAGGAAGGCCAGGTTGAGGGGCACTCCAAATAAGGCATAAAACACACAGAAGATCTGCCCTGCCACCGTGCTGGGGGACAGGTTACCATAACCTGGAAAAAAAGAAGAAAACAGCTACATGAAAAGGCTCTACAGTCAAACTGCAGGCATCATGAGTGTTCATAAGCTTGGAAGCTCAACTACATTAAGCTTCAGGAACCTGTGAATCTATGATTTTCTGCAATTAAATCCGTCCACAAATTGCCATTGCTTATGATGAAGCCTTGTGCATTCACTACTGCTAGCTGAAAATTAAACATGAAAAATATTACTCTTCCTGGTACTATTGTAACTTTCTATAGGTCTCTGATTTTGTGGTAAATGCAACACAGTGCTTCAAAGCAACCTAAAGATGTGCTATCCATGTACAAAATATTGCAGGTACTAAGTAGGCACTCACCTTTTTTGGAGTATAAAATACTGGATACACAAAAATAACAGGCATAATTGGAAACCAATAGGAAACTATAACCCACAGTAGTTGCTTGTCTTGCAGGTGTATTTTGTCCACCAATTATACATTTCTGGGGGCTTTACAGGACAGTTGGAGGAAAGCCCTGTTTATAAGGAAAGAAAGTACCTCACCTATAGTGGTGACAACAGTTCCTGCAAAAAAGAAGGAGTTGCTGAAGTCCCAGTTACTGGGATTTGTAGAGTTTCCTTCTGGGTTGACCCCTTTTTCCCATGCTTCCATAAGGACCTGAAGCAGAAAAGGTCAAAGGAGCAAAGATGAGGAAGAATGTCAGAAATAGAGATAAGTAAATACTGCTTTCCATCTTGAGCAAGCAGAGTGATAAACAGTGTAGATAACAGGGTAGAGTTAGACTAAAAAGAACTTCTGCTGACATGACAAAACTTGGAAATAGAGCTGGCCAGGAACCTGAACCCTTGCTACAGGAGAACTGGTCACTGAAGTATGATAGGTTCCCTAGCTAGATGAAATCTGAGGGAAAAGGACTGGAGGATTCCCCAAAGTGATCGAATTGGGGAAAAAAAAAGAAAGTTGTGCCATAAAAAATAAAGGTAGTTCCTCTTCTATCTTTCTGTAATCTGGTCATCTCATTCCAGTCTTTAATTTAGGCATGTGTAAATGTATAATTGTGTCTGTGGGCAGGAGCATGGGGAACATGCTCATTTCTGTTTCCTCCATGTAAGTACTAGTAAGGATTAATTACTGGTTTTGGCTATGACTTCCACATAATTTTCAATGAATATTAGGCTTCTCCTAGTCTGAAAGATTAACTAAGAAAATATTCTCTGCTATTCCAGATAGCTCTTACCATATGACCAAAACTACTGTGTGCCAAAAAATTACTCCTGCATCAAATATCCTGTCGACTGCCTTAATGAAGATCGTGTTCCTTTGCTGTCCCCAAGGATTTATCTGTGGCAGACTGGTTTCTCTCTGCTCAGTGGCTGGGGTTTTGAGAATCCCCTTGTTTGTCACATAGTGAGTCACAGCCTTTGTAATTTTGCAAAATGCCTGAAGGAATGACTTGTTCATCTCTTCTAAAGACTATGTACAATGCAAGACATGAGCAGGATTCAATAGCAACCCCAGCTTTAGTGGGCTCCAGGAGGATGAGACCAAAGAAGATACTCTTTCTTGATTCAAATGTTAACCACTTCCAGAAAGATTGCTTTTCTAATAAACATACCCACTACAAGGTATCTGATTTTGGACAGGTTCTACAATATTAGCTGATCCGTACTGGTGGACTGAGTATCCTAAGTTTAGTAGCTAATATTATTTCTTCAGTAAAAAAATCCTACAGCATTCGTCAGATTTATCAGAGGGCTGCTGGACTTCATCACATGTGACCTCATGACTGAAGTGTCAGCAGAGCTTCTTTTCAAAGACAAAGAACTTCGCATTATCCATTAAAGCCTTTTCTCAGAATGAGAAGAATTCAAGACGTCAGATTTTCTGGAATCACTTCTTTTGCTGCTTAGAAGGAACACATGGAAGCTACTGAGGTGTGAATATTTTGAAATAATCACAGGTTTAACTTATTCCTGTAAGGAACACCTGACAGTTCTATGCATTTCAATGCTCAAGAGTTCACAGGAATTACATTCACATCATGAGAGCCAACATGGAAGAGTAAGGCAACTTGGAATGTTGAACCTTTCAGACACAGTCTGACAAGGCCAGATTTCTTGGTACGATTGTTTTAATACAACCCCATGAAAGAACCCCATGAATGAAATGGCATCCTGGTGCACAGTGAACAGGTTCCTGTGGGACAATTATAACGGCTCCAGCTCCTTTTATCTCCAGCTCAGGTGAAGGTCATGGTAGCTGCTGAATGGTTGGTGAAGATGAGCTGTTGCCTTTGAGAGAGAAGTAGCCAGCAGGTGAAAGCCATGTGCTGTAAGTTACAGTATGAATATGATGCCTACATTAAGTTACCGTAGGATGTGGAGACAATAACAACTACCTGCTGTTTCTGCTCCTGTCCCCCTGCCAATGCACATTGCTGCCACTTGTGCTCATAGACAAGGATTTGGTCCTTTTGGTGTATATTTATATCAGGTCCTTTGAGGCTGAAAAAGTATGGACATAGTCAAAACAGGGACTCCTTACTCAATGCATCTGCTTTTCAGTTATGCCATCAGACTGGCATAATTTCCTGACCAAAATATGTTTACCAGAGATGCATTAGATCACAGAGTTTGGATTTCTTAAAGTTCCAGGCTGCTCATTTTAGCAGCTGCAGCTCAGGGCCATCTCTCAGCTAGGCAGTTTTAGCCATGCAGAACCAATGCAGTTTATTGACTTGAAATTGCAAGAATTTGTTTCATGCACAATGGAGTCAGAAAAGTTAATGAATTATAAGTGGTAACTCATTATTAGTCATAATAGATATGCAAAAAAAAAAAAATCTGCGAATCTGGGTTGAATCTTACATTTCAGAATTTAAGTTTAAAGAATGGGCATTAAGACAAGACATACTTGTGAGCTGAGTAGACTGAGTCTGGGGGCTGTGTCTCCCTGCAGTCTGACTACTGTGACTTTTCAGGCTGGAACTTTGACATGATGAACAAGCCTCCTTAATCATATAGTTAAAACTTACTGAGACAGAACTGATTCCCTGCATTAGTTTTAGAGATTTAATAGGGGAATACTAGTATTCCCTAATATTAATAGGAGTTAGACAAATTTCTTAACAGGTCTTACAATAGATGAGTCAAAGAGTACCTAGACTTACGTGTACCTTGAAGACTACCAAGTCTCAGTACTTTGAAGCTTGATGCATTGTAGGTGATTTGGTGCCCTCAGCTGGTTTTATCTGGAACAGCTTACAAGTGAACTTGAGTTTAATTCAGCAGAGACATAGCAGCAAAATGTGATTCTCGGAGTGGCATGGCAGTGTTAAGGAAGCTCCACTAAAGTCAGAGAGAGAAGAGTCTGGACACGTGTAACCTTCCCTAAGGTTTCGAGCGTAGCGAGATTTAACTAAACCTTTCAATCCCATAAAGTATCACAGTTAAGTTTGGAATGAGAATTAGGGTTTTCTTCTCTACAGTCACTATCAGAGAGATAAGGGATGGACAGGTAATATCACCAAGTCCTGAAGCTGAAAAAAACAGACATGTTTTTAGGCATTAAGTTCTTGAAAGCTCTAGTCATTTTCTGGCCAACGCCCAATGCTCCACAAGTAATATATCACAGTAATCAGAACATTGACTTTGTAGACAGAGGTTCAGGCACCTTTTCTACCCTTTCTGACCAGAACTACACTGTTTACCTAAATCTATATACAAAAGCTGGGCCTTTTGTTGATCAAAATCATATACCATGGTGGAAGCCCTCTGACTTGGGCAATACAAATTGTTTAGAGTTTTTATCAGTTTTAATGACATGGTAGAAAGAGTTCAAACTGTTTAGGCACCCAGCTCTGCAACTGGGTATGTTTTGATCACAAAGATCACTGGTAGTTCAAGGATTTCTGTCCAGTTCTTGAAATACTAGTATGAGAATATATCTGTAATACCAGGAGAGGTCTAGTAATTTATCTCCAGCCAGTTTTAAGGAAAAGATTAAAATGTAATTGAAGATGTCATTAATTGTCAAGAACCATATTGAACAAGAGCCCTTTATCTCTTCTTATAAGCAGTAGATAACACAGTTTGTGATGGTTAACTGTATCTTTTCTTTAGTCCTGAAAGTGCAGGACCACCTTCAAAGGTAGTAGACAATTTCTAGTACAAAAGGGCAGAATTTGCACAGGTTTGGACTGGAGAATGTTGGAGGGGCAGCCTACTTCTTTAGGTTTGATTCTTGTTTTTGTCCCCATGGATAATTCCCACTAATAATTAATGAGGGAGATGAGAACCATGAAGTTGAATTATTGCAATGTAGCACAAGTGCATCACCAGATTTCCATATTTTGGGAGTTCATGACTGGGGAAAGAAAGTAGTTCCATAGATCAAGATAAAGAAGGGTATGAATGGGCTTGAGTTCTTTATAAAGTTAGATATTTAATATCATGGACAGCTGATCAGTTTAAATCATGCTTGGCCCCAACAGTATAATTTCTTCTAATGAAAATAATGCTTGAGCCAAAATAATGGGAACCCATTCCTCTTACCTGTACAAACTGCTCCAGGGCTTGTCTGTCTAAGCATGTGTAGTTTTGCAGGAACTTGAGCTTTTCCAGCTGGAACTGGTCCCGAAAATGTGTCTCTGCCTGCTTCTCCAGCAGATGGAATACCATAGCGCCCAGAAGGAGGTAAAAGAGATACCCCAGTACCAGCAGCGGAGTCCAGCTGATCTGCTGGCTGTGCATGGTTAGGAGAGGCATGCTGCTGATCTACCCTTGCCAGTCCCTGCTCAGTACTTCATAAGTTACTGTCCCAAGATGTGACCTACCCAAAACACCCAGGAATCACATACCCATGTTCCCAGCTACTGCCCTGGAGAATTTTTCAATAGAACATCAGGGTATCAGGGCTTACAAAATGAGATTAAGAGAGAAATTTTATCCCTCCACATCTGTTCTCTATGCAAAATAAAGCATGAACATTTATGGCTTAGTAAGAGTGTGAATCATAGTGTTTTTCTTCTATTAGCTTTTATCCAAAGATCTCAATCAAATGAATAAAACCTTCTGAGGTTCCTATTGGTTTCCAGGCTGGGAAGCTGAATCAAAACTGTGGTTATATGACTTACCCCAGGCCATATGAATATAGAGTCACAGATAGGCTCTTAAAGTCTTGCCAGGTAAAGCCTTTCTCTAAATACTAGACTTCTGTGCAAGAAAACCTTCTAAACTCTCTAATTACAGCAGACTCCCCAGAAGAAAGAAGAGTATGGAGCTGAATAAATGGAAAAATCAATAGTTGCTGTCTGTACCATACGAACATCACTGGCACCAGTAAAACCAGCATGGTGAATCTTATAAACATCCTGAATTCAACTTGGTCACACAACAGAACCTCTTTTTTTTCTAATCCTGGTAAGATCAATCCCCTCACTGCCTGGCCTACTGCTCCTGAACTCTGTCAGATGACTCTACCCTTTAGTCCATAGAGTTAGAGAATAAACCACTCATGTCTACTGCTTTCAGTCTCTGTATTGCCCTTTTAATCCAAATACATAAGGGGGAAGGAGGGCTTAAGGTTAATCATTAGCTAAAAAAGTATCAGAGTTACACTAATGGGAGCCTTAATAATTATCATGCACTGGAAATGAGCTGGGCTTGCATGTTTTCTGTAGGAAGAGTTTTATGGCAAGTGTCATCTGTGTGACACTGCTTCTGAAAGAAAACAAACACCACACACACAGAGGAAGATGGCCAGGTGGCTAGGGATGCAATTTTGTTATAACACTCCCTTGCTGTTAAAATGTTGTGGATATAGATATCCCTACTCTGCTTAGCATTCAGATGGTTTTACACCTGTCTTCAAACAAGAGGCAGTGCTCACAGAAAAAGACTGAAAAAATGATTTTGTTCATATCTGTATCTGGGAAAATCCCTGGATCTGCCATTTGTAATGTGCTCGTAACCTGGGGCCAGTCCAGAGGAGGATGACTGACTAGCAGCAGAAGTTCACTTACCACTCTGAAAAGTAAAAGCTATTGTGGATAATTCCCAGGAGACCATCCTGGACTTTGTCTGGGACTGCTCTGTCGGTGTGAGTGGGGGAACATAAAGATTTCAGTAGGGAAGTGCAGTGTGCAAGGACTCAGAGCCTTGGTACTCTGGTGTTTCTTTTCAGCTGAAAAAGTGAAACATTTGGGAGATGGAAGTTATAGTAGCATTGATATCACTGAGCACTGCAACAACATTATGAAGCAAACTGATCTGAATCAACAGAGATATCCAGTTTATTATCACTGATGGGAGGCTTCTCTTGGTCTTTGTGAAGGATGACAATTACTTACACAGTATCTAACAAGAGCATCAGTCTTGTGTCTGACTTCCATAACTAAAAGGTCCAGCTTGTTATTCCATTCCTAGTGAAATGATATGGGTAGCCAAGCCTGGGGTGTTGTACTGGCAGGGCTGTCTCTGGTAGAGATCCAGGTGTTTCTTGTGTTGTTTTTGATAGGACCTGTGTTGACAGGACCAGGCTGAGAGACTGCCAGCCTGCTGGTTTTCTGGAATGGATGCAAACCATGGAATTGTGCATGGCTGGGCTGGGACAAATTTTCTCAGTTGAAGTACATTTCACAATTAAGGGTATGAAACTATAAGATATAAATGAACAAATACAGCACTGAATCAGTTTTTAGACCCCTTCTGTTCTTTTCAGTTCAGATCAACAAAGCATTCCAGCTGACAAACTTGGCAGTCTAAATTATGCCTTAAGAAAAAATATCCACTCAATCTTACTTTTGGGATCTTAATTTTCTGAGGATGTTGCAAATTGAGTGACTAACGTCATCAAGGTGTATTTATTTCTATACTGTAGTGATTCCTACTGGTTTGGTTCTTTCCCCCTCTAGTGTCAGGCTGCAATATAGGAACCAAATAAAGCCAGATTCTGTGCAGCAGCCCAGAAGTTATGCCTTGCCACAGGAAAAAAGGAACCCAAATATATACATCTGGAAGTAAACTGAAGACTTAGAATTTTTCTGTAAGTTCTGAATCTGGAAGAGGGAGTTCAGCATGGCTTACCCATCGGAAATTAAATTTGGCTTCCAGGTAAAAGGCACAATATACAATATGCTGAAATAAAAATACTAGCAAATCCCTTTTCATGACAGAATGACTAAGCACACTCTTTAGTCTAACTTCTCTTGTTGCTTTTCTAATGCGCTTATGATTAAAAAATAAACAAAACCTGAATTCACAAACTTTAGAAATAAAAAGTGCAGAATGCAAGAACTTCTTAAGAGTAGCTGAACTTGGAAGTTCACTGTTCTTCTGAGGTCCTGCTTTCCCAGAGCTCCCTGCCAATATTGAACATAAGAGTGCATCTGGTCTCAAAGCTAGGGAATGACTTCTCATGAAACATATTTTGAATCCAGGGCTGGACAGGATCTCCTTGATTACTCCTTCACTAATCTTTCTTCCTCAGTGTGACTGACCCAATAGAATCTAGCTTTTTCCATAGAAAATCTGAGCCATTCTGGAAAGGACAAATAGCAAAATGACATCCTGGTTTACAATCAACATAACAATCACTTTTCATGTATTACTTGGAGCAAATCAAAGGATTCAGTGTTCTCTAATTGCTTTATCTGTTGTTCTTACAGTACCTAACAAATCTTAAATATGGATAGATGTGAAATAAAAGATAGGCCAAAAATAACGGACATGGTTTGCTCACTTTCCTCACTAGTTTTCAAAAGCCAGAAAAAATACCATTGTGAACAGAAGTATAATTTACATTGATACAAATAAGATGTTTCTAAATTAAGTAATAAAATAGTTGAAAGATACCCTGGCTGCTCCTGTTATTCTCAAACTTCTGATAGAGAATGATTTTTGGACTAGTTTTTCTGGTAGAAATGTCTCCGTACAGAAGTGGTTGATAAAGTGGATGCAAAGGTCTGTGGATTCATTCTTCCACATGTTATGCATTTCAGCCAGAACAGCTGTACAAGGAAGTACTGAATTATTTTGATGTTTTTTGCTCCTTGAATGACTTTTAAACTCTGCTCTGCAGAGAAGAATTAAGGAAATTATTTTAGAACCATATTAAATATAAATAGCAGAACCATTGCATTTCTTCAGACATGACACTGCTATCTGGCAATTTTCTATTTCTGATTTTGTTCTCACTTCAAATTTAAACCAATCATTTTGACTTTCAAACTTATGTTCACATAGGTGAAAACATGAAGCATTTTCACATAAATATTATAAAGAATTCTAAGATTTCAACAGTATTTCTCTCAGACAGATTCCACAGGAAGAAAAAAAAGTTTCCTTAAATTCTGTAATTATTGTGTTGGAGGTATATCTTGTTTCTGTTGTTTACCTATATAAAATGCATTTGAGTAAATCCACTGTTGGCCCACAAATACAAGTATTTGTTTAGTTCACTGTTTGTGTAAAATGAAGCACTGCAGCTGCCCCCCAAAATGAACAGAAAATAGCCTTGAGGAAAATCTCAGATGCCGCTCCTGAGATTTTCCTCAAGGAAAAGGGAAAAGGAATCTTTAATTTTATTGTAGTGGTGTCAAATCAAGGCATGGATAGTAAACACTACAAATATCCAATTTACTCTGCTTGTCTTATAGGTGAGGTTTCAAAGAAAACATTGCAGGAAGTGAACTAGAGAAAAAGTTATTAGAGAAAGATTATTTAACATTGATGAAAGCAACAACAAACGTGATTAATATGAGATAATATAAAACCAGAAGTTAATTGTTGTGGTTATTAAAAATGCACTTTGAAAAGACAAATTCTATACAGAGCTACCAAATATGCTGTATGTAACAAGGCATTCCCAGATGTTCATCTTCTTGGCGTCCATATTCACCAACTGCATGTTTGGTACAGACAACATTTACAAGATCTTAACATTTTATTACGTTGAAGTGCTCTCAGTTTATACTACTGAAATAAAACACTTGCATGCTGTGATTGATTAAACCAGGTACATCATATACTTACACTGTTACATATGTGAACCTCATTACTCCACTTTAAAGCCTCTTCCTTAAAAAATGCAGGAGTGACAGAAGGAGATTGAATTAGGGCATGTCCATCTTCCAAGAAGGAGAAACTCAATATAAGGTTATGTCATTTTCTTCTTGGAGCTTTCTGGAAAGCTGAAGTGACCAGGAAATAGTGAAACACCCAAGCCAAAACCTGAGTAGCTCAAGGGTTTCACTAATGTGGTTCCAGACTGTGTAAAGTCCTGGCAGATTCAACATAAATGAGAACAGACCCCTTTGCCTTTATTATAAGTCTGGGTCATATCCTGGCCCTCCCAGAAGCTACAGTGCTGTAACACACCAGAGGATGTTTATCTTCTTCTGATATTAACTATAGAGAAGATTGGAAATGTGTTGAAATAAGAGATGAGATGATCTACAATGTATGGCATCAATTAATCTCAGAAATATCTATATGGTATCCAGCACTTTAGAGCTACTCCTCAAGAAATCTCCACCAAAAAAAGGAAAACAGATATTTAGATTTATTCTGGTTGTGGATAATAAATAAATTGTATTTACCATATGAACATTGAACCAAACCCAACTAGATATCATGGGAATTGACTGGAATTGGATGTACATGAGAACCTCCATGCTTAGCAATGCTGTTTTACAGATGGCTTAGGGAGGATTCAAGACCAGGAAAACTGTGGGCCTCTGATTGTTTCTTCAATGCAGTAAATGCTTGGGTTATTTCAAATTAATCTTGGAAGTTATATGAAGTGAGATGATTAAAAGAAGGAACTTTGTTTGTCTGTGATCAAAGAAATTTCTTGAAGCAAAATATGCTTTCACAAAGCCACACAGATTTAGGGAAGAGATCCAGAAGCCTTGTGTGGCTTGTGAGAGGTAGAGAGATAATGGCAAAAGAGAAAAATTCAGGCTGGACATAAGGCAAAACCATTTCGTCATGATGACAGTCAAACACTGCAATGAATTGCTAGGAAAGGGTTTCCAGTCTCCATTCTTGGAGGTTTTCAAGACCGCACTGAACAAAGCCCTCAGCAGTGTGATTTGATCTCGTAGCTGATGCTCTTTTGAGGAAGAGGTGAGATTAAAGACCTGCTGAGATAATTTCCAACCTGAATTTTGGTGTGAACCCAAAGGCAATTTTTGAAGAGAGGAGGAAGTTTTTTTTAAAAAAGAGAATACTTTATGTCTTAAGACTATTATTGACTAAATGAGAAATCTTCTTTCCACATAATCTTATGAAAATTTTCAAAAGATGCAAGAAAGATTTTCCATTTATTTATATAGTTTTATATATTTATATTGTTTTCTATTACTGGATGCACTTTCATCCAAGCTCTTAAATGTCTGGTATAATCTTAATCTTAGACCATTTTGCCAGTCAGGTACTACTTTGTTGACAGTGATAGAATTTCACACCAAATTTACAACAGTGTGAGAAAAGGCTAGAGAATTTCGAAACAGAAGAGCAAGGAATTATTTTCTCCCTGTGAGTGAGGTGTCTGGAAAACTGAGAACAGAACACTGAATCATTATGTAGTAGCAGCATCACATAGCCCATACGAAGATAGCACTGAGATCCTTCTTTTAACCAGTTACTTAAAGCTATTGGAAATGCTTCAATGTCAAAAGGAAGGAGGTCTTGGACCACTGATTCTCTTTTAGCCACCTTCAAATAAATTCACCACAATGGGTATTTTACAGGAAACAAAAAAAGACAATTGCTTCACCCAGCAACATTGTGGAATGTGTGGCTCTTATCCAGCTAGCAGGGTTGGATGGAAGCAGGAATGTGGCCCTGCTCTCCTCAACAGAGCTGTATGAACAATAATACAGCATATATTTAATACAGGGTTTATGTATAACTGAGTGAGAAGAAGAAAAATAATGACAGACAGATAAAAATTCTGGAAGAAGGACATTTTAATGTAATCTCCAACAAAGCAGACATATAAAAGGGAGAAGGCCTGTGGATTTTTCCACTTCTGACCAAATCCTTGAACTCTTCTCAAAGCAAGAGTAGATCTGACTTTTGTCTAAGTTTGCACATACTAAATTCTTCTAAAGCTTACCAATTTATATGGTATGTGTGCTGACTTTTACAGAAAATTAAAATGCCAAAAAAGTATAACTTTAATATTTTTAAATTGATTGCATGTTAGTTGTTAATTTGGCAAACATATATCTTCTGTAGGTTTGAACGCAGCAATACACTGTGTACTTCTGTATAATTCTGAATTTGACAAAGAATTAAGAATCAGCAATTTAAAGAAATATACATCCTTGAGAATGTGTGACTTTTGCCAATATATTGTTTTATTTTTATGTGAACAACCCATATACTTCTAAATGCATGAGTATAAGATTATCACTAGCATGAAAAGTGACAGCTTCAATATGGTAGTATGTGTGTCTCAGAGAAATAGACTGCATTTTGCATTGCATTTTTTAATTTTAGTTTGATGTGTAAAACAAATTGTTTCATAACTGGATATTATGCAATAAAGTTGTAGCGAGTCAATAGGGAATTTATATTTTATACAAGATATAAGTGCATTTAAATTTTCACATCTCGTTCATGTTTCAGAAGTTTTGCCTTATTCTACTTTAAGACTATTAAGTGTTTCTTCTGAAATCGGTAAATTCCGGGAGGGCATGCATTTTGCATAACATTTAATCCATTCAAATAAAAAGAAAACAGTCAAGAAACTTTGAATTCTAGAATTACTTTCTAAAATAAATTTGTTTTTATATTACAATGCAGTATCAGTATTCTAATAATCTGATATGAAAACTTATTTCTTGGGGGGGAAAATCTCAAATGAAATTTTATGGAATTTTATAACCCAGATAACTAGTATTATTGAACAGATTATCTCCTGATGTTAAATGGGTGTAATTAATAAAGCCTTATGCAAATTGATGCAAAAAACCCCTATCAGTAGTAATAAGTGTTTCCCAGATTAAAGATGTATAAGTTCATTAATACATTAGATAATTTTAACATTTATAAACATATAAAGAATTCTCATAAACAAACATATTGGGCAAACTCCTGATTAGTTGTTTCAGTTTTGTTAATGCAAGATGAAGATGGAGTGCAAATACTTAAATATCTATTGCCAGAGAAATGGATTTTGCTGTCAAAGACAAATAATTTCTGTACCTTTACCCATTAAACCTGTACATCTGAAGTACTTACTTGTACCTGTTTCTACACAGAAGAGGAAGGGAAAGAATAAAGGTCTTTCACTGTTTCTAAAATGAAATAGTGGACTGTGACAAGAATTTCATTTGTTCCCCAAGCCTGAAAGGAGATAAAGAATACATTAGACTACACTTCAGGTTGCATTGTCAGTTTTAAATCAAACTTCAGAAATACAAAGCAGGAGAAAGGAAAAAAAATCCTTTAATTTAAAAAAAATCATTCATCTACTTTTTTGCATTTTTCTTTCTCTACCTCAAGACTGAATATGGCATCAAAAGCATGTTTGCAGAGCAGCCATTTTCTGAAAAGCTTTCCAATGTAGTTATTACAATGCTTTAACAATCCCAGCATGGCCCTGTGAATGTACCTGCTTTAATTCCACTCTGTTTAGAAAGCAAATGGTAATAACCTACAATCCCTGAGGTAATCTTTACTGAGATCTCTCATTCCCACCCCTGCATTACTGTCACTAAGGATACTGAGCATTCCCATGCTTTCTATTTATGAAACTTATTTTCCACTCTGTTGGCTTCTGCACACATTTCTTTTTTTTTTTTTTTTTCTTCCCAGCTAATGTATAGTAGGGCCCTCAGTTTGCTTCTAAGATACTGATATAACAGTTTGAAAGGGTCAGGATCAATAAAGGAAAGAGCAGTAAGGATGTTGACATTTTTTAAGCCAGCAGACTTTGGTTTGGCTGACCCTGTGCTTCCTCATGTTGTTTCCTGCAGGGCACTGTGTGTGTAAGTCATGCAGAGAGCGAATACATTTGCATGCAAATGTAGAAATTATTATTGACCATCTCAGCTGAAAAGGGTTTGGTAAGGAAGCAACAGAGCACTGAACTGGGACTCAGCATACTTAGATTCTGTGTGAAAGTGTCTGACTCAGCTTAATGGCTCTGGGCAAATGCTTTCTCTTTGGTTTGTTTCGTATATGTTTGAAATTTCTTGAGGAAAAATTATGTGACTGATAACACATAATGTTTCTCCCCCAAAGTTTGAAGTGAGAGTACATTCTTTTTCCCATCTTCCTCTCTGCCTAACTCTACATTGAAAGCTTTACTTTCTGGGGACAGGAATGGCGACATCGTAGCCCCCATTGCTGTCCCCTAAAAGAAAACCCTCCAGTTCTCCTCCTTGATCTTGCTAAATTAGAATTTACAAAATTTATTTGCTCAATGGTTCCTGCTATCAGTGGCTCCATCCCTCACATCCAGAAGGTTTTACCTTTCCTCACAAGGAAGAAAAGCCTTCTTTTATCTGCTAGACTGGCTCCAAATCCTTCTCAGAACTTGCTGCTGAGCTGTCTCTTGTCTGTGACATATCAGGTCCCTACATGTTTATTGAACTGACATAGCCTCTTTACCTTTTTGTTCTCCCGCCTATGCTTAGCAATTGGTTGAGTCATCCAGCCCTGCACTGCCAGGATGATCAAATGCTACACCATTCCTTTTTCATCTACTTAGGGCAGCTCATCTTGTCTAACTGAACCTCAGAACAATTTAAAAAGTGTTGACTGTCCTTTGTTCTGCAAGAATACATTTTACGACTTGGGGTCTAAATAGTTGTCAATGTTGATGATGTCTAGTCCTTTCTGAAACTGAGGGATGATGCCAGGTAATAGCCTGTGGCTGAAAACAATCAGGATGGAAAAGGCATTTGAGAGAGACATTCTTGATATGGCATGATTTAGGAGATGATCATAGGATAAGATGTGCTCTTGCTAATTACATTATGTCACAGATTGAGTCAGACTTGGACCTTCTGAAGGCCTGAAATGTTTGTTGTAAGACATTTATCTCTAACCTTCTTCAGATGAGCTGCCTATAAATCCAGCTTAATTTCATTTGCAGAAGAAACCTGACAACAGCTTTTCTAAATAAAGACAAAAGTGATCCCAAAGCCTAAGTGTGCTAAGTGTTTGCTTTGAATGAGTGTAGGGGGCTGTTTTTTCAGCCAGTGTGTGTTTGCCTGCAAGTTTTCTGATAAGCAGTGTGATACCAAAGCCCCACTTTGTGACAGTGCTAACACCATCTGCCAGGTGCTGATAGCTTGTTGAAAAATGCTGTCATCAGCACAGAAGTGCTGATGGAAAGTTAGCTTTTTTGCTTCAGTAACCACTAACACTCTCATATTCCATCTAATTGATTGCTGCCACTAAAAACTATTATTCAGAAAAAAAGTAGAAAACCACAGGTCATTTTTCTTTATCATGATAAATTACTTTTATGCTACCTTGCAGTGCCACTGTTGTTTATTTACTGCTTTATGCTTCCTGCCAATTTTACTTATCTATACTCTAGAGTGAACTTTATTACCTTTCTATGATTGCTCTTGGTACCTGATTTGATGACAAACACTCAGAGAAAGTTTCATTAGACTTGATATAGTGAAATACCTGTTAAGGACATACTCTCTGCTTAGGCACAGTGGACCAGTCTGCCTCCTGTGGCAGGGGTACAGTGCAATCATTTGAGTGGTCTTTATTTGGTCTTGCTACAATTAAATTTGGTCTTTGCTACAATTATTTGGTCTTTGCTACAATTAAATTTGTACAAGATGAAAACCAGGCCAGACAGTTTAAAGAAACGCTATACAGTAAAAATTTGAAGTGTTTTAATCATCAAGCAACCACATTCAAATGCATTTACTTAAGGGTAAAATAATATACTGTGCAGGTTGCACAGCCGTGCATGCCCCACACTGTTCACTGATGGTGGCTGAGTAAAACAGAGCCTTCAAAGTTTTGCACTGCAGCATTGAGCTACTAAATAAATACATGTGAAGAACCTCAAGTGTTTAGAACAGCTGAGAACATAATGTAATAAAACTGAAGCCAGAATCAGTTCTCACTTGTGTCAGTATAATGTGGACTAAAGCTATTTTGGCTTTAAAATGCTGTACTAGAGATTTTGGTTTGGCTTCCTGTTTTTTGGCAGGATTTACCTTTCTTTTGCAGGATGTTCTGTCTTGCTTTAATGAAAGCTAGGATGTCAGCATCAGCCTGGCTGTCTCCAGTCAGAGGAATTGATGTACTTGAACCCGGTGGAGCCCTGAAATAAGAAAGTATACTCGTGGACTCAAGTGAGTAAGAAGGTTAATTTTCTATCTCCTTTTTCACCATAGAGGACTGTGTTCTTCAGATACATTGTTAGAAATGGTACAGTTAGTGGAGAATTGATCTCAAGACTTCTTAATGGTCTTAGGTAAGTTCCTAAGGTTAGCCACTATCTCTTTAGTGTGACAAGGGTACATCCTTACCAGCTATAGACCTCTCACAAAAGGTTAAAAATATTGTACTGCTGAGTCAAAGACTTACTTCCAAGTGGAAAAGCCTAATGTAGTGAGTTTACCAAGGAAATGATGGATGTGACTATGCCATCTGTTTGCTTGCTTCAGGCTGCGATACATTTGAACAGATCAATAGAATTTTTGCCTACTGTGGGGGAATTAAATTTTCATACATACACAGAAGTAAAAAATCACATGGCATTCATGACATTTCCTGACATAAACAGCAGTCTGATATCCTTATCTTTGTGCTACTAATTAAATTCTCAGTTACTGAATCAGTGAAACAAAATGGAAAAAAAGAACTTAAAATTCTCCTCTTTTTATGTTATTTACCAGGCGATCGCAGAACACCAATAAAGGACTATTCTTGATTGATTTTCATTTATTTAGCAACATTATAAAAAATAAAAACCCACAGTATGTTTGAGAAGGTACTCTCTAAATTCCATTTTAGCTTCTATTTTCCTTCTGCTTTTCTTAAACCCAAATGCAATTTAAAACATTAGGATCTGAGGGATGAAATTTTCCATGATTTTTTCTGTTCTAGAAATGGATTGGTTTAGAAAATGAAGGGAAAAAACCCTTGTGCTTTGTTGTTCCTAAAGCAGTAGGAAAAATAGTAACTTGACCATATTTTCCTAAGGGTATTAATAGCCAGAACTGTTGAGCACAATAAGAATATAACGTTTAGAAGAAGAGTGCCTTGGCATAACGTTTCAGTGGGAGAACAGAATGTGGAAATAAACACACTAGAAAAAATAGGCTCAAAAACCAGTAGTTTCTGTTAACCTGCTAAGCTAATTTCACAAAGCAGTGCCTCTTCTGAGAAAACACGACATATAGCTTTTGCCAAGCCTGAAACTGCTGCCACTTTACTTTAATAGAACAATTTGTGGGACTTTTAAATTAAAAATATTTATTAAAAATAACTTTTATTTATTTAAAAATAAGAATATTTTAAGGACAAAATCACAAGTATGGAAAAAATATCTCCCTAGTTCCTGCATTCTACAATTCTGCAATATGTACATACTCTGATTTCTCTTCTTTTTAAATGTTTTTATTTACTCTTTTCAAGTCCCTTTCTCTGAGAAGATGCAGTCATGAAGATTCATAAGCTTATAGAGAAAAAAGCCTCAGGCCAAACATGAAATCACCTTTTTAATGCTGATAATGAAGCAGATTGATGTAAAGCTATGTGGCAGCCTGCTGTTGTTTCAGAAGCTGGAGGAAAATCTGCAAATTCTTTTAAAAATTTTTATATTTCAAGATTGTTTTTAAATAGACCAATGGAGGATTATTACAGCATTATATTACTTTGTACTTTGCTTTTTCCTCTAACTAACCCAGGTACACTTCTTACCTTGTTTTTGAAGTTGGGTCACTAGAAGTGGTTAAATAGTTTTTCACAGCTGGATCTTCATAAGGGCTGTCTCTTGAGGTGTCTGAAGAACTGGAACTGGAAATGAAGAAATGAAGGATAGTGAAGGAAATAAAGAAAATAATATAGCCCTTGTGTAGGGAATATTAGTACATACACTAAGTAACTATAAAGAAGATGTTTTTCAAGATTTCTTAAATCTATATAAAAAACTTGTTTACTGGAAGAAGATTTTCAGTTTAATCCATGTGATGATTAGGTTTATGTAGAGAATGTGTCTATGAAAGAATGATAAATAAGGTCATAAATATTATACTTTTAGTATTTGCCTTCTAAGCTCAGCTTGTAAAGAACTTTGATGTATCCGATGTACAGTTTGCAATGGTATATTTAGCTCCTAAACTGACTATTAGCCAAGTGAGGCCTTAGCTCATTTTCCATTCTTCCTTTAGTCAGGCAAAATTATTACCAAAATCGGTGAGAGACTGGATAAAAACTCAGTGAGGACTTAGGGATGTGGCTTGTTGATGAGAGCCAAATATATTGCAAACAGCTGCTGTGCATTCCTGCCCCTGCAGATATCATTATCAAGGCAGCTCACTGTGAGGGAGGCAGTTTTCTGCCACTGGATATCTAGGGACTCTGTACTTTTCCCAGGGGTTGCATATACTGCCAGACCCAGTGCCAATCCTAGAGTGGAAAAACTGAGTTACTCAGTGTAAGGATTTTTCCAGTAGATGGCAGGATTGGCAAGTCCTTGCTTTTCTAACTCTGCAGTAGTTTGTTCATTGTTGGCTGATGAATTGATATTTCTGGCAGAGAACTTGAAAAAGGAAAGAAATTTATTACTAAAATTTTACTGTGTTACACTGGGCCAGGTTCAGTTTTGCAGAGGATATTGTGCCCAAGAGTATAAGTCATTTTCAGTTGAACAGCTCCAGGTTTGCTGAATGATTCTCTTTAACTCCTCAAGTCCCACACCATTCACACCTGCCTAATTCAACTAAATCAATATCTTACTTAATGTTAACAATATTCTGTACTTTATTACACCTGGATATTACAAGAGCTAGAAAGGATGTGTGTTGTTATTACCTATGTGGTTTAACAATATCTGAGAACTTCATACCGTCATTCTGCTTTAGGATTTCCTGAACATTTTTTTCCATTGATCTGGCAGTTCTTAAAACCAAAGTGATTTAGTGTTTTAAATTCAGTTTTCTACAAGGCCTCTGTGTCTGTGCCCTGAGATACTGAGGCATCCAAGTGATATAACCATGGTTTAATAAATTGCTACACATCAACCAAACCATAGCAACCATCCCTGATTCTATTCTTAGCCTACAACAAATGTAAGTTAATGTGAATTAATGTGATTATTTTTCATTGCTTTCTTTTCATTAAGCATCTCTGCTTTCTCTATGCCATGCACAAAATGTATAATTTAAAAAATACTGAGTCAGCTAAAGTATTTTATTTTTAAGATGCAATAGTTTATATGTTTGAACTTTTTTAAAATTGCAATTCAAATAAAATTATTATCCAATATTGTTAAATCCCTATTTGAAAAGGGATTTAGATTCAGATTGATTAAAAAACCCTAGCTACTACAGGTGTGGCAGGGTTGGAATTCCAGAGATGTCACTTTCAAGTGGATTCCTGGACCCAAGGACAATATGCAAAACTTGCCTTAGGTTGCTCTGGGAGAATTAGGCATCCAAGGAAGGTGATATTAAAGAACCTACTTAGACTGAGATGATGCCAGAATCAGGACATTAACTTTACTGTGCTTAGAGATGGACATTAACCTCCTATCCTCTGCCTGTGGGGTTGCAGCCAGACGTTTTTACTGTGGGATGCAAACTGTTCTCCTGCAAGTTAAGGAAATTTATAAGGAAGCTAATAACTATTTTTTGAATTTACTCAAAGTTCTGCTTCCACATCAGAGGTTAACAATTAGTTTACTAATCTAACAAATGAGTCCCTCAGTTTGGCACAACTCAAATCCATGGATTTTTTTATCCTAGAGATTTCTCTAATCTCTAGGCTAGAGGGATGGTCTGTATGGGGATAACTTGCATCCTTCATACTGAAGCTCTGATAATGGCATTGCAAGATAAGTTGAATCATAAAGGGACAAAAGAGTGTAATTTTGCTGTGCAGTGGTTTGTATGCTCAGATGCAACTTGTTCCTGGCCTGTTCTTAGAAGTCAGGTTTCTCCTTCTTCATCTGAGTGTTAGATGATGTTCCAGTGATGTGGAAAAATGAGAAATTTTCTAGTAATGCTCTAAATTTAATGGAAAGTCATTTATGCCAGCATGGGGTGGTGGTAATGATACCCCTCTCAGTGTACCTAGCATGAAGGACTGGATATCTCAGGATGCTCAACAAAGCCAAACAAAACCATGTCTGACCTGCTTTAGTGTGATGACAGTCTTGTTCAAGCAAGGGACTGATCTAGAGATCTCTAGAGGTGCCATTCAGCCAACATTTCTGTAATCTGCAAACAGGCACTCCTGGATCACATTTTGGATTTGGGTGGACGTACAAGGTATATAAGTCCTGTCTCTTTGTCCATCTCCTAAGTTTTAACCTCTAACATTATTCAGGTTGTTTTGACAGCATATAATTCCCATTTTGATTCTGAATCTCTCTGATTTTATCTTGAGTTGCATTTAAGAAAACTCAAAGACCGTTTCCTGAGAACTTCAGTAAAATTCCTGTTTTTTTCTGGAGATTAAAGATAGTCTGTCAACTTTATATGTCTATTTGTTTTTATAACCTAGTACGTGAAGTTTCACCCAGTGGATAACTTGCTTTTTTTTTTGGATGGGAGTGAGAATCCTCTGTTGGGGGTGTATTTCTCAGTCAGGCATAGGGCAGGAGTCATAGAGATGTACACAGTGTTGCAGCAGTGTTTCCCTTGCTGCAGGAACCCAAGAACCAGAGACAATTGTCCCATGGACTGATCAGCTCCATCAAATACACAAGACAGAGGAGCTGGAGAGATGATGCATGTCATGGTATGAATGCTTAATCTGCCAGCTGAAAAATAATGGAAAATCAGGTAGATTAAAACGAAAAGAGAAAAATTTGAAGGTGTGCAAATTTTGTAATGTTAAAAAACCTCAGCTGCAGTTCTCCAGTCATCTGAGCTTTGGCCATGAGGGGAGCAGATGTTCTGTGTACAGACAGGAAAGATTCAAGCTGCTTAAAAGCTGAGCATTTTAGTAGTTGGCTACAAAATCAAATTTGGCCTAACTTGTAAATTCATAGATAAATTGTTCCAGTTGTTACCAAAGAATGTGAAAACCTTTGAAATATCACTGATTGATTATGTTATTCCCAGATTGTTTTCTATCATTATGTAACACTGCAGAAAATGAGCAGGAATAAAAAATGATTAGACAGAAAACACTGCAAAATATGTAAACATTGACCTTGTTTCCCACAGAATCAATATAGGGAGTCAATTTTGCAATCAATAATTATTAAAAAGATCTGATGGTGAAAGTCATCAGTCATCAGAGAACATGAAGAGTTATCTGAAAATGTCTCCAAGGGAATCTGAAGTGCCAGGAAGATTTTGAAGAAGAAACAGGACAGCCAAGGAGTCTGAGATTGAACACATTGTGGGGCTTGCTGGAATAGGACAAATGAGATTCAGTAAAAGGAGATGAGTGAGGTTAAGAAAGATCTGACTGAGATAAAAAGGAATGCATTCCTTCTGAGTGAAGGAAAAATTCCAGAATTTTTATAAGATTTGAATAACTATCTAACATTTATATGATTCAAAGGGAATACAAGAACAGTTAAACACCACTCAAACTAAATGTTCAGTGAGAGAAATAATTTGAATAGACAAAGATCTGATAAATTCCTTAAATGAAAGCCATTTGGGAGAAGACGGTATTAGGGAGAACAAAAGGCTGTGTTTGAATTCTGAAGTGGAGCACACACAGAGTGCTGAGCCCAACATGCATTTTCAGTCTTTTCACAGTCTTGACAAAATCCTTTAAGAGACATAAACATACATACAGTATGAGTTGCAGGTAGCACCACAAGCTTTTAGACCTTACTGACTGAGGCAGTCAGTCACTATTTGACTGTTTTATTAACAAAGACTCATTTTGACACTTTAACAATTCAGCCATTTTTTTTCAATTGAAAAAAGAGACACATTTGGCCATGAATCAAGGGCGTCTTATATGTGCGTATCCTTCTTAAGCCTTAAAAGGATTACCAGCTCCCTTCTCTGTTATTTTACTTATAAATTAACTTAGTATAAAGTACAATTTGAGCCTTCCCAAGGCTTCATTTTCTCTGGTAGCATGACTAAAGTGTGTCAAACAATAACAATCCACACAAATCATGCACTAGAAGGTGACTAAAAGACTTTGTTCAAACACATATAAAATTCTCAAGAAAGATTAGGAATATACCTGTGTCCTTTGCATGCTGAGATATATAATTGATTATTTGTAGCCTGAGTATTATATTTATATCCATTCACATTCAGGAGTTTGTCTGAATGGTTTTACTGCATACTTACTCTGTCAACAGCAGTCTTAGATTTCTGACATACAGCGTACTAATTTTTAGACCTTACATCTACTGAACACATCTGTTAACTGAATTCCATCTTGGAAACAGGTTTTACTTCCACCACATTATATCAAATACAATTTATGCCAGCTTTTGCTTTTGTGGCTGTCTATTCTGCTGGGTGAAGATTGCAATATCATTCCAAAGAAAGAGATTGTTGATTTTTAGATTAGTTAGGAAAAAAGAGCCATTTGTGTCTCAGAACAATGTAACTGAGAGAAGCGCCTGTAGCCTGGACTCATTCTACACAATCATGGGAACTGGGTTCCTGTGTCAACTGGGGTCAAGGAAATCCTTGGGAAATAAATATTTTACTATTTTATTCTTTTAAAGTCTATGAAATTGGAAACCTTTACTCTAAAATGTTATTGCCTCAGGTAGGGGAAAAAGTAAATTTTCGTGCACAGTGGGATGTTAAGCCTGTATCTCCTGCCTCAGAAAAAGCAGAAATAGTGCTTCTACTTCCATGTACATCACACTGGAAATGTACCTGAGTAAAATACATTTAAACAGCCTAACGTAAAATAAGAACAACTTTCTATAACCATGGGAAGGAGAGAGTACTTGATTTTTAAAGATTATTGCAGGAATATTGATAGAGATGGGAAAATAAAAATACATTCATCCCAATTCCCTCTACAATTTTAGTTCCAGAAGATGAATATTCTGTGTCTGTGATAGGTATGCAAGGATCATCCAGTCAGTCTCAGTCAATATGCCCATTACTTAGACACAGAGAAACTGTTCACTGTGAAGAACATCTGCTTTCTTGCAGGAAGTCATGTGGGGCAGTACAGGACTTTGAAGCAAGCCTGGCAGCTGAAAGCAGCCAGGCACCTTTCCCCGTTCTATTCAAAATGCCAGATGGACTTTTCTTAGACCTGTCCTCCAGTCATAGACATGAACAATAAAGGCATTTGATAGAAAAGCTTAAAAAAACATAAGGAAACCAATTATGCAATTTTGTTTCTGAGCTAGGGTAGGGGAAGGAGGATTCACCACTGCTGGAGGCCAGTCTCCCATTGCACTAGAAAAGTGCCTTTTTAAGTCTGGAATTTTTAATTAGACTGCAAAAAGCATCACTCTCCTGAGCAATGCATCAGCACACCAACTGAGAATTGTTGTTCCCCAGATCAGCGGGGCAGAGAGGTTGTGCAAGAGGTCCTTAGTTCATAGGACAGTCCAGAGTTAGAGAGAGTGACAGTCATGGATTGCTTGAGCTAATTTGGCTGACTTTGTACTAAACTAGACCAAAAATGCTCTCACATTCTGTTCCATCAGCTTTTTTTCTGGGATGAGTAACCTTCAGCCTAAGACCAGAAATGAACAGCACAGATTAGGCCTAAAACCTGCCAACCATTTGCAAAGGGATTTATGCCTAAGTCTTGAGAAGACACAGAATAAGAACTAAAGCAAAATAGAGAAGGCTGGAGTTGGTTTTCATCAGTTTGAGACATCTGAAAATGTCTTCTCAGACAACTTTAGAGGACTACGTCTATCATTTTCTGTACTGATTATAGAGCATTTGCTATGGATACGTGGAAGTTTAAAATAAAATTTAGAAGATATTTTACAGTTTTAAGAAAATTCAGTATTCATTATTTAATGGCATGTAGGATACATTATGCTTGCCAAAAAGCAGAAAACATAATTTATGCAGACTATTGTCATAAAATTGCAGGTAAAACCACTCAGCAGAGAAATGGTAAATGGAAGGAGAGAGAGAGAGGGAGAAAAAGAGAGCAAGAAAAATGGGAGGGAAAGGGGAAGAGGGAGGGAGAAAGGAAGAGGGAAGGAGAGAGAACACTTCCATTTATTGTCCTTGAATATGGAAACCTGCACAGTCAGGTATGTGGTTTCTTGCACTCTACTTTCCGTGATGGTTATGAAAAACTTATTACTGCAAATTTAAATTAGAGGTTTTGAAATCAGAGGGGACTGTTGATGAAACAACCAAGATGACCACAATTTTCTACTGTAGATGATGCACCAGCATCTTATAATGTCAAATGTAATATCATTATGGAATAATATGCTGCATAAATGTAGCACAATGACATTTTTCAATAGCAAATCTATCTGGAATATATTTTGTAAAGAATTTTTAAATCTTTTTTGGTTTGAAGTCCCCTGAATACATCCCAAAGGAGATATAGTCTCCTCATACAGCAAAATTGACTGATAACAGGCTTGCTTTTCTTAGCTATCGGTCATGGGGCCCCTAGAGACAGGTTTCCAAGGTTCCAAGACCAAGTCAAAAGAACTGAGATACAATAAGCTACCTTCAATATGACTGCCAAATAACTGAATGATAAAAATTCATTTTCTACACAGTTATTTCTGTTGTAACTGGAAATACAGTGTTTCAGTGTGACATTTGCAAAAGCATTCTGGTGAACTGCCCTTTTAATAAAACTGCATTTTTTCCCATGTAAGGAAGGAAGAGAAAAATAAACAATTTACCTGTTCGTTGATAGATGCTGTGAAGATCTGATAAACCGTGGATAAACAGTTCCAGTATTTGGTGAGGTAACCATCTCTGGCTTTTCCTGCTGGGTTTAGATTGAAAAGCAAAATTATGTAGGATAGGATTTTTTCAGAGTGCTTAATATTGGCCTATAAGTTTCAGCAATAACAAGGTAAGCAATGACTCATTCAGAAAACACAGAGTCTGAATCACACAGTATTTTCTCCACTTGCACAAACATTTCTGAACAAAGAGAAAAGTATTTAGAATTGGCCTGAGTATTTTTAAGCTCAAGTTACAGGTTTTTAATATGTAACAGCATGTGTTCACTGGTTTGAGTTTCTTAGGAAGCTCAGATGTATAGATAGGTCAAGATCTAAGAAATCAATCCCAATTACTTTTTCCAGTTTTCTAATCTTCTACTGATGAATCATGAGAGGTTGAATCCTGGACCTCTCCTGTTAAAGGATAGAGAAAAACATGCTCCAGTGGATTCCAGAATATTACTTGCAGTGCTTTGAAAAGCCTGAATATTTAGACAGCAAGGGGGACTAAAACATCATCCTCTTTGCCACTAAAATGGTTAGGGATTTTAACCAGAAAAGTATTTGGCAATGATAACTTGCAGTTAAGCTACTTAGGTGGCACTGAATGGATAACCAAGTTCCCCATGTTGGGTTCTCTATTTATTTTAGGCTGTTTCCTTAATAATACGGTTTAAAATTATACCCGTGAGAATTAACCAAAATATGGGCTAAACATTTCTTCGTTTATGACAACTTTTCCTCAAGGAGTAAATCTTCTCTTCCAGGTAATAATAAATTATATGGGATGGACTGCTCTCAGCATTCTTTTTCATGAGGCTGATGTACATTTCATGGCAGTACTTTGTTGTGAGATGCTGTGTGAGTCATTAAAAAAGTGTCAGAAGTGGAGCATAAGAAAGCTCTGTTGTTTCAGTAGAGTGCAGTTTTCAGACTGACT
The DNA here is from genome assembly GCA_013397935.1 of Dasyornis broadbenti. NCBI lineage: Eukaryota > Metazoa > Chordata > Aves > Passeriformes > Dasyornithidae > Dasyornis > Dasyornis broadbenti. Next base: position 1,923,572 of record VZRN01000344.1, on the reverse strand, counting down.
GTGTTATGAACTTCTAATGCACTGGCTAAAATGACAGCTTTTTAGTTCATTTTTACACTAGTCATTGCATTAGAGCACTCTGGGCTTAAACACTGACGGACCTGAGCGAGAGAGTGAGGTAACACTCTGTGCTGGGAGCTGCTGACCCACTGGGAGCCTGGGGAAGCTGAAAGGTTACTGGAGTCTTTGCAAACAAAGGAAGCTAAAAAGCAACTATATTTGCTTCAAGAAATCTGATGACATACTTTTGCTAGCAGTAAAAAAGATTATTTTTCACAATCTGATAATGTTCCTTCAGAGTTCTAGGTATTTTGGGCCCATCCTTTCCTATCAATCCACTTGTTTGGGAGAACATCAAAACAGAAATTAAGCAGGAAAAAAATGGGTTTGTTTATTTTTTTAGTTTTTTCACAAGTATAATTCACATTACCTTTGTCAGCCTACATTGGCATAAGCACAGGTGATCCAGACCCCTAAGCCCATCCTTCGTACTCCTTTCCATCTAGTCAATTAACTACTTCTTTAAGAAATGATTGAAGATGTTATATTTACATGAAAATGGAAGAATACAAAGTGATTTCATACCTGGAATTTTTTTGCCTCTTCAGACCACCAAACTTCAAAGTCTTTTTGCAGCTTCATCTTCACTTTTTCCATAAGAAGCTGTAGGTGCTCAATCTCTACCTTCAGCCCTTTGAAGCGGCTGTACACTGTTTTATAGCTAATATGAGAAGAAGAAAGTGTATTACAGATCTTCCAACATATATCTGAACAAAGGTTTATCCTACATAGAACAGTTAAAGATTTAAATTATAAAATAATATATAAGAATCAGAGATGCTGAGGACACAGATAGATGGTAAAAGGAAACATCTAATATTTTATAAAAGTTTCACTGGACAGTAAATACAAGAAACTTATCCCACAAACCTTTTATTTAATAACAAAGCTAGTAAAATTGAAGTGGGATCAACACTGATTAATAATTAAAATACAGGTTAAATCAACTATGAAAATTTTTTCTTTTGAATTCTCAACATGTTACCATTAATAAACTACTGGTCACCAGATCTTGAATTCAGATAGGAGCTGAGAATGATTTCCCTTTCAGATGGAAGCTTCATTACCCTCTTGGCTATCAGATACTTGGAGATTTACCAGGAATATGAAAGAGCCAGAAGTTTCCTCAGAGATTGTGAATAACATAAATGCTAGCAAAATACTTTACTGATATCCTTGTATCTACCTTTTTTTTTTTAATCCTCCTGGCTACAGTGACATTAGAGCAAGGATTGGTTAACTAATGTGTATTCTGCATATTATTTACACTTAGTGAGTCCTGTATAACTTAAAGGTTTTCTTTAGGTCAAGAAAGGCAGGACTTTTCTAAATCAACCCAAAAGGCTCACAATAGATTTGGATTCAAATAACAAGTTTCAAACACTAATCCTCAGGGAGGACATTAAGCCATTTTTATTTATTTTTAACCTTTAGCTCAAGCATAATTTTTCCTCTCTCATCTACTGTAGCATCTGACAGACAAACCAACAGCATATACACAAATTTAAAAACTATTAGTGAACCACAAAGCTGATATTTTTAAAATGTCAGAGAAAACCCTGAGGGTAGCTGTGTGTGCAGAATTATAATTGGAATATACTATCAGTATAATTTATCATCTGAAGGATGGTAGAAGTCTGAGGCAGAAGTAATACCTTTTTTTTTCTTCTTCAATTTGCATTCGAAGATTCTCTTCTACTGGATCAGATGTTAGTTTTTCAGAAGGATTTGAAACAGCTATAGGAGAAATGATCAGATTTAAGCAATGACTATAGGATGTCCAAAGAAGCAACTTTTAATTAGAATAAAAACCAGTTTTTAAGAAATAGTTAATGAAATGGGGGTCATTAACCATTTCTCTCTTCTGGAAACGCTTCTTCAACTGCCTTATTTAGGCCTTACTTAGTAGAGGACACAGTCAAGAACTAGTGATTTGAATTAAATTGCTTATAATTGGGGTTTTTTCCTCATTAAAGACTGGAGTATTAATTTCAGATATAAATAAAAGCAAGTTAAACATTCATATTTGGCATAAAACACTATCAAATGCATTCAACCAGTTTTGGCAACAAAAACAAGACCAGAAGTTGTTGCAAAAAGAAGAGACAGCAGTAGCTCTTGAAAGGGAGATTAACTTTGGCAAGCAATAAATTCAGATAACTAGTATAAATAAGGAAAATAGCCTGAAATTATGTGAGAAAATTTTCAAGGTAAAGGAGAACTGAGGAAATACCTTAAAAGTAACCTAAGTTAGCCTAAGAAAGCAGCTTGTGATTTCCCTATCCTGTAACAGAGCTAGTTAACATGCAATATACAATATTAGTTAACATGCAATCTAATTCTGAGAGATGGTGAAATAGTCTTTCCATCATCATTTATATATTCAGTGGTGAAAGGAAATGTAAAGTTACCTACTAATGTTACAACAGTTTCTGTTTCGAGGATGAATGAGAAGAGTTTTAGGTTCCCAAGAAAACGTGTTTGACCTTTTTAACTCAAGAAAAATGAAAGAAACAAAAGATTTGCTGTACAATACATGCAAGTTTCCACCCCAGCTATTATTTCTGCCAAGAAAATAAATTCTATGTCAGTCTGTCACAAGGCCTGAGGAGTGCATCCTCTTTTCAAGGAGAGGAATTCTGTCTGGAACAAGAGGGCAGCAATGACCCCTCTCTGCCTGTCAGCACACCAGCTGAAGCCATTAATCTTTTGTTGTAGCACCCTAGAGCTTAATACAGATGAAGCTGAAAAGCATTTATTTCACTAGAGTACTTAACTCAAGCATGTTAATGCAGACAGTCAAGGTGCACAAAGCCCACGCACAAGTCTCATTTCATACATTGGAAAGCTTTGCTGTATGTGATTACGAAAGAGGGATAGGGTGAAGACATTCATGGTGGAGAGGGTACCCTCAAAAGATAAAAATATAAACTGTTTGAAGTGTTAAAGTGAACACACAAGACAGGAGACACAAACATCATGGCAGAGGAGATGCTGCAACAGTGACAAAGTATAACAAGTTATACTTGAACAAAGCAGATAATAAAAAGGCCATCATAACCATCCCAGAACCTTTAATGAAAACAGTAAACCTTTCCATGATTACAAGGGATGAGGATTTTCTGATTTGTCACATTTCATCCCCAAGACGTGGCATAATGTGGGCAAACATGGAGCTGCAGACAGAACTTGTGCAGTGATGCTCATTGCAGAGCTCCTGAGGCTTCATGCTTTTCTGAACTTCATGAACGCACAGGAGCCAGGCTCGAGGGAAATGTGCTCTTGTGGGACAAACTGAAATGATTTAGGGATTTACTGTTTCCCAAGTGAGCCATGCTCACAGACCATGTGAGAATCCTTCTTATGTTTCCATGAATATTCCAGCCAGACCTAGTGTGAGCCAATTTCAGGTTAAAGGGGACTCTCCTGAGCACACTGAAGTGCATTTGCCCTATTTGCACAATCTGTGACAGTGTCTGAGTTCAGGAGGAAGCAGCTCTAGCCCCTTATAAAGAAGTGAAATAATATAGGGTGAAAGAGAGTAACGTAAAATGTTAATGCTGTTTCTGAAGTGAGCATTTCCCTACAGGAAAGTATCACCAAATTCTGCTAGTCATTACAGAGTGATACAAGACCAGAATATTACTTTCTTTTCTTGGTTTATTAGGACATGTAGTACTTGGAAAAACAATTTAATGTTATCTATGAAAGGTCAGCCAAACTTAGGCAAAAGGTTGTCACTTTTATATAAAAACAGCAAAAGAGTATTTTTAAATGTTGATTACATGCTGTAGAAGGGATTCTTTGGTTGCACTTTACCTTCAGAAATAATAATAAAGCCTTTTATAGGAGATGAAAACCTTTATCATAAACAGTTCCCAGCATCCTCACCATAAATAAAATTCTGCCCATTATCCCTAGCTGGTGATGAAAGGCAGAAACACAGCTGTGGACAAGGTGAGCAGCACAGTTTTGTGAATGGAAAGAGATGAGTATACTGCAAACTGGTGGGGCCCCAGCAGCAAAAATAGCATCAGATAAATGGCTAAAGCTTACACATCCCTGTGCACGTCACTGAAGCTCGGGTCACAAAAGCAGGCGATCCGATCACAGTGTCAGGTGAAGTCCAGTAGTAAGTCAAGTCCAGGACATGCCTACTGGGGCACTGCTTTTGCAAGTTCTCCAGTGTCTTTTCCCAAGCTGTTGCAGTCTCCGTTTCAGCTTTTTGTCATGCCTGCTCATTGCAGCAAGTGTTTGTGAACTGAATAACATTCTGCTCTAAAGACCAGACCTTTTGGAATACAGCTACTCTAATACATACAAAGGATCACATGGCTCTTTACTGATGTTCTAAGGAAAGACATCTAAGGTCTGGTGGACTGTATTTCAACACTTATATTTCCTGCTGTTTCTGCCTTCTTCTCATTCCCTGCTATTTCTATTCTCCCCTCTCCTCTTTACCTTTCCTCAATTCCTGCAGTGGCCTCTTTCTGCCCCTGGGCTTCTTCTGCCTCACACCCCTCTCCTCTTACCAGTCCAGGCAATTTCAGCTACAGCTGAAGCAAAGAAGCAAAGGCAGAGGTTACTGACTCACTGTATCTCATATCTAATGTTAGCATTCTTCAGTACATAGGCTCTGTTATTTTACAATAATGTTAGAGGGACACTGAATGAATAGACTGAAACATAAAAAGCATAATATTTACTCACAAATTTAATTTGGATACCTAAGAAAAAAATACTTAGTTTTGGTTACAGGTTTTTTTTTTCCCTCTAAAGAGTTTCTTTTTATTGTATATATCTGCCTTCCCATACAGAAACAGAAAATGTATATTAACTACACATATACAAAGTATATGTAAATTACGAAGCACTGAAAAATCATGACATCAGCTTTTGCCCACATACATGAAAAAAATTGCAATACATTAAAAGATGTAGTAGAAATGCTACTGCTAAAATATTAACTATCAGATATCATTTCTGCAACTACACAGAATGCAAAGTGGTATCTGCTTTGTTCAGTGAGGGTTGACTTTTAATTCATTGATTGACAGTTTGTCATGAAACTCAGCTGTACAGTCTAGCTCTATGCTTTTAGTGCATCAGCTGAGATGATTTCATACAGTTGGAGTGTAATACCACATGCACTTTTAGTGCCCCAGTGACTTCTCCTAGGTAACGAATGCAGTTGCTGCAATTTAATCCTGGATAACGCAGCCCCAGGTTTCAGGGGTGCAGGGGAGGTATGACATGCATGTTTAGGAAAACATAAGCTCTGTGTATACTAGGGGTTTCTGTTGGCATGCCTCCATCCAGTGCTGTACAACAGAGCTATTTTGGCAGGAAACAGCAATGTACTGATAAGGAGTATTAGTTTCTTTACATTAATGTAACTGCACATACAGCTGAATGGCAAAAATTACAAATCCTAAGTTGTGAAGTCTTTTTTAAGAATACTGAGTCACAAGATGTAAAGAAGAAACTGACAGTGCTACAGTGGGTAGTGAAATAGCTAGCTTACTTTCAGGCTGTTTTTGTTTCGTCTTCATATACAACCCTTTTGGTGAGGTGAGGCACAGGATAGAACTGATACCAGCTGCCTGCTTAGAGAGGAAGGTGAACTCTGCATGAGTTGACAGTTCATATGATAAAGGTTTGTAATATTTAATGCTTTTTTTTCCATAAAGAAGATTGTAAGAGGCATTTTAAGATACAATTATTTTATTCTAATGAAAGGGCCAATTTTGGAGTACAGGAAGTAGTAAATATTACAACACATTCCACATGATCAAATCACGCAGTACCAGAGAGAAATTGTAGCACCTGCTAACTGGATCACTATTTCAAAGCCATGTGGAAAGCATGGATGAAAGCCACTATTTCCAGCTTGAGATACCAAGTGCTATCACCATAGTTTACTACAAGCTGGCAACAACCTGAAATACTCTGGCAGATTCTTGTCTACAGTCAAAAAATTTTGCAAGAAACTCTCTGTGACTCTGAATTTTATACTCTCTGGGTGCTCGTGTATTTCTTGACCTGAGTTATCCTAGAAGTCAAATTCCTAGAGGTTTGTTGTCTTGTGCCTCAAATAACATTGTGCCCTGCCCTCCAGCTGTACTTTTGCAGTCAAATATTTTCATTTTTTTCACTGGATAGTCTTGTGTTTATCTGCTTAAATTTACAGTCACTTGAAGTAACCAAATTTAGAATTGACTTCAGTATCCCATTAATAGATTTACTGCTTTATTTATCAGCTTTGCAGCTTTTGGCAAACTTGAGCTTTAGTGCTTTCAAACTGGAACATTATGTTGTAACTTTTTTTTTTTTAAAGAACTACCCATCTATCATTATTCTGGATCATCTTATAAGTAATTCTCCTCTTTTTCTTTCTTATGCTTCCCCTGGGCCATGTCAGTCTGTGTTTGTCACTGAGCACCACACGTGTACCTCATACAAAAGCAAAGATGAGTAGGCACAATGTAACTCAGGAGAAGATGAAAATATCCTGTTTGGATGAGTTTATGTTGTGGGTTTTAGAGCAATTTACTTAACCCTAATGTAACAGATTTTTAAAATTTTCAGCCAGTTTGTCATAGAATACACTGAAATAAACTTTCCTATTTTCAGCATTTTACAAGTTAATGGATGTGCAGGGGATTAAGGACACCTGTATTTTGTTGATTTGGGTTTTCATTGTAATCACTGAATTTAGTAGAAGAGTTCATTGGCATGCTGGTGGGTTTTTTTTTGTTTTGTTTTGTTTTTGTAACATTGCATTGCTTATTGTTTTTCTGGCTTAATACTGGCTCAAAATAACTAACTTCCAATGTACACCTGGAAAGCAGAGCTATTTTTCCCATCTCAGTGAGCTGTTTTGCGTAAATACAGACTCACACTTCAATTCCCTCAAGGTTCTTCTTTGAAACTAGTTGTCTATATTTTAATCCCTGAAAATACATGGCATACAAAACAGAAGGTGTTACCTTCATGTCAGCTGCACTTAAGCCATGCAAGCTTCTGAAACCATCATGGCTAAAAATTCTTTGTTGCTTTCCAAATATACAAGTAAAATATACTGGGGTGGGGGGAAAGCAGCTTCAAGTTTAATATGTTCCATACATGTCAGTTAATCTAGTGGAACAGCAACATAGCTGGGTCTTAGCCAGGAACCCCTCCTAACTCAGATTCTTGCCTACACTTAATAAATACTTTTTACCATTTGATTACAGGAGATTACTGTTGCATCATTTATCTTATTCATAATATTAGATTAAACCTTACCTGATATATTTGAATGATCTTTCTCTGCCTCCCAAGAAGGGGTGTGGTTTGTCATCCATAACCTTTGAGGCTTTGTAAGCATTAATTTCTAGAAAATCCAAGAGCTTTCATGGAAAAAAAATCTCTTTGCTAAGCTTTGTCATGCTCTTCTTGGAAGGAAAGTATGGAAAATACTTCTGAAGTCAGTTGCTTATGACTAACCTGAGACATTAGGAATACACCACCACCTATATCCAGACTGTAGTTCAATAAGCACCACAACTTTTGTAAAGTAGTGCCTGGTCAAGAGAAGGACTTCTATAGCACAACTTTCCTAGGAGTAAGATGTGCCTAAGGGTGCTAAAGTGCAGTCACACTGTGTCACAGATTACTGTGCATGAACATACACAGGCATGGCGGTAAAGTCTGTGCTTGCAGATCACATTTAGGAATGCAATGCACACAGCAACTGTGGGATTCATTCAATAGGCCTAGTGTTTTCTAAAAATAAGGGGTGTTTTACCTGTGTTCTGCATAGAACTGTCTGTGATTGTCAGTACAAATGCTTGTGACAATGCACAGAAGCATTTATTCTGGACTGTACACTAAATTTATAGCAATGCCATTTGAAAGAATATTAAGGGAAAATAAGCATACATGCTTATCATTAACTGCTTCTGTATCAACTGTGTATAGGTATAGATGGGCCATGAAACTGATGTGTAACTTCAAGATAGACAATAAATGATGTTTTGGCCTTGATTTAAGAAGTGAATACTAACCAAGCTAATGTATATGGTAGTACCAGTCTGAACAATTTTGAACTTTCTGCTACAAGGTTTCAGTAAAAGTCCTTTCTTTGCAAGAAAAAAGTATAGGAGATGGAAAACACAAAGGAAAGACACACCATTATTGGCGAAATCAATATATTATGAGCATGGGATTGCACTACAAATTATTTAGTTTAACTCTTGGCCCAAGTAAGACAAAAAAGCCCCTCTATCACAGATCTGATGGGTTTCTTCTAGGCAAATAGCAGAGAGATGTGCTAAGACCCCACCTCAGTTAAGAGTACAATAAAGACTACAATGTCGTAGTAGTCTTGTTTCCATTCTTCCACATGGCTACTCCGCTGGTTCTCTCAAACAGTTTCCTAAATGCTTTTTTAAATGTTGGAATGATGTATGAGTTTTCCAGAAAACTTCTGAAACTACAGCTATAGGATTTCATGTCACCAGAAGTGTCGTTCTTTGAGAAGATTAATTTTGATGTTGTTCAGTGTTCTGGCATATGTGTTAGATCAGGGCCATGTGAAACTTGGGCAGTTGTAGGGACCACATTATGATTTTGGGACCCCCTTTCCCTGCTGGCCACACTCATATCCCACATGGTATGCTATGCTTTTGCTGGTCTTCCTATGCACATATCTGCTGGCTGCAGCTGCAGAGCAGCTGGACTCTCTGTGCTGGGCTGCCAGCTCAAGAACATACTAGAAATACAGAGGTGTTTAGGGAGTTCTCATAATTCAGTTCTTTCCTATGACCTCTGAAGGAAAGGACACTGGGCTTGATGTTCTGGTAGCTGTTGGCTGAATTGCACTGTACTGCATACTGAGAAGAGATGATCCTGACATATCCAGAAACAATTACAACTTATCCACAAGATTCTTATCTGGAGAAGTTATATCCAACCTCTGCACATTTGTGGGATATTATTACCTACTTGTTCCAGGTCATTATTTATTTTGATCTTAATTATCCAAAAATTTTTCATCAAAGAAGGAATGAATTAATTTCCTTTAGCTATTTCAGCAAAAAGTAAAATGGAAGAAGTTTTTCACCAGACCTGCAGGTTGTTCTGAAATGCTGGATATCACATTAGCCATGCTATTTCTCATTCATTCCTTGTCCTGTCCTTTACATGATCAGCTAGATAGGAATTGCTGTTCTAGGTCTGACCTTGAAAAACTCAAAGAAAAACAGATGTGAAAGAACTCCATTCATTGTTTAAAGTTAATTAGATTACAGAATTTTATTACAGAGAGATTTCATGGAGGAAACCTTGACTGAAACAGAACTAATCAAGGTGCCCAAAACATCCACTGGACATGGCCAGAAGAAAGAAGTTTTACAGCATCTTGAACTGCATATTATTCTTGGTTAAACTTTCTACCAACTTTTTAGAGCCAAAAGAGAGAGGGTACTCAAAGATATACTGAAGCAAACAAGCTTAGGCCTAGAATCTGTAGCCTATGTGAATAGAAGCAGATTTATTTTTTGTTCACTCCAAGTCCTGTTTCAGAATCATAGAATCATTCTGGTTGGAATGGACCTTGGAAGCCTTGGTTCAAACTACTGCTTAAGGCTGGGTGAAAACTGAACCAGATTATGTCCAGACGTAGTGAAAACTCCATGGATATGGAGGTCCTGCAAACTTCTTTGATGACTTTTTCAATGTGTGACTATCCTCATAGAATCTTAATTTCTTAATTTAGTAGGCCAAACTAGAGAACTGAAAGCTTCATCTCCAGATTCTGTCTTGCTTACTTGTTAGACACCAGGAGGAATTTCTAAATAATGCAACTCACACTGAACTTTTCAGTGTTTCAGAAGAAATACTTACTGCAAGAAAGCTTACAGAGACTGCAAGCTGTTCCAACAACAGTGAAATGCCAAGGTCAGTGTCAATAAAACTGAGTACTGGATAGCTGTGCTACAAGTTCACGACTCCTAATAAAAATATCACTTGATCCAAAAATGTCTTTGCTCTTTTCTGTGGTCTGATAGCTGAATTTGAGTGGGTCATATGGGAAGCTTCATAGAAACACACAAGTAATCTCAGAATTTTCTCTGACACTACAGGAGGACATATTTGCAGACTTCCAGGAAATATCAGTATTCTCTTTTTTGAAGACACACTGAAAAGGAAGACTCATGCCTTCTTCTAGAATTTGGCATTGCACGTAGTAAAACCTGCTATGAAGAGTAATAGAAAAAATACAGCAACAAATAAAACTACAAAACACCCTAGAAAGACTGAAGAGAAACCTGTGAAAAGAAAGATCTGTGTGAGATTGAGGCCTGAAGGGACATGTTTAAGAAGTGTTTTCTTATTAGGACATACTCCTACAGTTTTAAACTTAACTCTTATGTAATACTGGGAAAACCCCAAAACATATTACCTAAGAAGAAACCTCAAGTACTGTGGCAAGGGAATCATTGCAGCTTGCCTAGCTGCTGTTTTGAATCCATGGCTTTTTTCATGATTGTGATCATCTTTACAAAAGAACTTGGTAGATACAAAAATAGAAAAAACCTCTTCAGGAACTTGTAGTTTCAGCTGTAAACTATGTTGACTGGAAGCACAAAATAGGATGCAAAACCAAGAGAGTAAGTTTGTTATGGTGTGTAACTTCACAGCTATCACAGGCTAAAGTATAATCACTTGTAATGTCCTATACAACTGCTTACATATGTTTTCAAAATTAATTGTCCCTAGCTGTTTCAAGCATTTTATTAAAAAATTACTTTGTAGTTATTCTTAAAAGTACCTAATATGTTACAATAATTGTACAAAGCAAATTCAAAAGTATCTTTATCTTTGGCAGAGTAAACTCTTAAAAAAAGGCAAAGATGTACGGTTTTGAATTTTAATCCAGTTGTGCTATTGGTATCTTTGTTTTAGCAACAATGAAAAATCAACATTCTTTTTAGCAAGCACAATCTTACCAGCTTTCTGTAACTCAGAATTCCCATTTCCTTTGAAATAAAGAAATCAGGCCAATCTCTAAAGAAAGTGGCCCTGATACCACTAGAGGTCACCCTAGGAATAAAATCAGTGTGCTGCATGCGCAAGAACTTTTACAGAAACACCACTGTTGCTTGACATTTCAAGCACAAATGTATAGAAGAACATAACAAACAGAAACATTGTGCATGTCAAAATTGTGAATTCCTAAGAGAAGTCTTTCCTTTATTCTGAGGCTATTGCAAACTGACTACACTGCTCTTTAGCATATTTTAGTCCTTGGATGCCTGGTAGCACAGGGGATATGTTGCCTTATCTCTTGCAAAAAAACCCCAAAACCCTAAACAAACTAAAAACCCAACCAACCAAACAAAAACCCCCCCTGAAATTATGGACTTCAGATTATTTCTCTAAAGTGCTTTATTTAGCCCATACATAACATATCATTTTTCAGCACCAAGAATGATGGTCTTAAAACAGGCCATCTATTATTCTCCATGGACTATGCTGGATTTGTGTGGGAAAACACAAACTGCCAGTTTCCTCAGCTTCTGTCATTTTGTGATTGAAAACACTTGTGTCTCTTCATTTCATGGCATTAGTACAGATCAAGACTCTTCTGCTTCATATGAAAAAAGTTAAATGTCATCTCAGTTACAAGATGTAAAGCAGTGAAAGAAACCAAGCTCATTTTATTTAAATATGGATTTATTTAAATAACAGATTAACTCTGATGCAAACCAGCAGTTTGGAAGTGCTATGTGCTTTCCATTCACACAGATCACAGGAGATGAGTTTAAGACAGTTATAATTATTAGACTAATTAATGTTATATATATCTGTGAGATGCTGCAATGGTTGCAGAGAGGACTACCACACATTTATATCCAGAGCAGGTACAAACCATCGTGGACCAGCATTTCTAGTGGCATATTCCACATTGGAAGAGTTCAAGGTCAGGCTGGATGGAACTTTGAGCAACCTGATCTAGTGAAAGATGTTCCTCTCCATGGCTGATGGATTGGACTGTATGATCGTTAAACCACCTCTCCAACCCAAGTCATTCTGTGTCTGGGATCTAACACTCAGGACAACTGGGAGTAGCAGTGCCCCATCTTAACTCTTCAGATATGCAGAAATGTATGAGAAAATATATTTGCATCCCATCAGGTATCAGATGTGTGGTGGTGGCAGCATCATAAGCATTGAAGGAATCATTGTTTGAAATCCTTTCCTAAGACTGTATGGAATACTCTTGCAGGAGTACCCTGATAAATTCATTAGCCAGCACTGTCTGTCCCTGTGCTACTCTGGTGTTGTTCATATTCTTTCACTTCTGATTAAGGAAAGGTGAGAAAGCAAAATGAAGCACGCTGTAAAGAAACACACAACAGGGGAAGAAAAAGGGCATAGACTGATACTAATATCTTCAGAACAGGCATCTAGCTTTGAAAATATAGGAAAAGATGGTACAGACAAAGCTGTAGAGGGAAAAAAGATAAGGAGAAATTTCCCTATTTTTGCTTGAAACAAATATGTGTTACAAATTCAAATATAAACATAACATGCCAAAATCTTTGCTCTTGGACATTTGCCACACTAAATTAAATGCTGGTATGCATTTTCAGGGATTCAAACATATCTGTTGTTTCTAACTCACCTTGTTTTAATTTTTTTACGAGGAATCAGCTTTTTCAAGGGAATTTTGCTTAAAAAAGAACTTGGGAAAAGCTCTTCGAATAACATCAAAATTACAGCATCTTATTTCTAAAATTCATGTTAAAAAACCTGGAAAAACAAGTGGGGTTTTTTGTTTTGTTTGGTTGAAATTTTTAATAAAATGTAGATAAAACTGTGCCTTAATACTGAAATATGTACAAAGGATGCAAATTCCTTACAAAGACACACATTTGTCCTATTTTTTTTTCTTTTCATTTCAAGTAGCTCTACAGAGACAATGGAATTGGATAGTAATTTACTGCCAACAAACCTCCTCAGAAACAGAAAGGCTTTGCCATGAGGCTCTGCATTTTACAGAAGTACTAGTTTAAAGCATTATAAGATAATGCTTCACTAGAATCAAATAAAACACCAGCTTTTCTCCTACAACACGGCAAACCCCAGGGAAAACTTTTCTTTCCATTCTTCTCTCCCATCTTTCCCAGAAGCGTGTTTTTGACCCAGTGTTTTTGCTGTCAATACTTAAAGAGTGTGCACATTATTGCATTTTAAATAATGCCTCAAAGTGCAGTTAGGCATGCAAAAGGAATTTTAAATCCTGCCTAAAAGTGAAGTTAAGCATGTTACGCTGAAAAATCTTAATGAAGATAACTAAAGGAAGTTATTTGCACAATAAGGTATTTTTTGCAGTTAATAAAGATGAAAGTCACACTGAGATGAATCCTTGCAAATTTACATGAAGCATTTAATGTTTCTGGTGGTGCACTGACATGTTTTGAAGAATCCCTTGTCTCTGATGAAATCTCACATCTATTTGTGTCCTTTGTTAACTCCCAGCATATGGTGTTTTAAAAGAGATAGCTAAGAGCAATGGGCTAAGTAGTGGCGTTTTCCTTCAAAAAGAAATCCACTTCTTAAGCACAGCCATAAGGGAAACAGATCTACACTCTGTAAAATCCAACTAGAATAGCTTCTTGAAGAGTTTTAACCATAAAATGCTTCAAGTTAAGAAAAAAAATAACAAGCAGCTGGAAGATGTTTCTAGTTGAAACAATGGTGTGTTTTATTTCATCTTGAGATTCCAATAGACTCTTAATTAGACTTTTTACCATGCAGTTTTCATTTAAAAATATCTTGATGGCATTCTGATCATCGAGAAGTTCCTGAGAGACTTGACACCTGTTACTCTTTGAAATAATATTCATCCAGAAAGTCAGGCAGGCAAATAATACTCCCTAACTCACAGAATAAATATTAAGTCTAAATATCCGGAGTATTTAAAATAATAATGTAAATACTGGAAAATACTTTGTATTGTCCAGACTTAGTGAGAATAAGCAGACAGCAATGCTCAAAACAGAAAGCAAAAACACATGGATTGCCTGCCATGAGGTGAAATACTAATAGAATATTTACACTGTGAATGTCTAGCTGGTAAAGTCACTACTATGGCATTTCCTAAGGACAAGAAAAATTATACTTACCTATATTATGAAAAACAGCTTAGTTATTAAAAACAGCATTTGAAACAGAATTTTTCTATGTAGTAAAAAAATCAGTGTACAAGACCAGATATTATCATTCAGATTGAAATGCACATTCAGAATATATTAGTTCATTTTCAAAACATTAAATAAGGAATTCTCATAAACAGCTCTGCTATTATTCATCTTGATGTAACTTGTAAGAATGGCAAAAAAATTACTAAATTGACAATATTAAAACCTGGAGTGAATTAAAGAAAAAAATTCCATGTTATCCCAAAGATAGCACCTTTAGATTGAACACCAGCGAAAGAGAGGGGAGGGCAGGGGAGGGGAGGAGTTGGGTAGGACTCACAACAGCCATCTTATCCTCTTCAGGGATGACCAAAAGTGAAAGCACATTACTATTAAACAAGGGTGTTCAAATGCTTTGTCAGGTATGGGGCATAGATCACGTGTGTAGGCAGCCTGTTCTTGCTAAAGCATCTTTTCCTAACATCAGTTCTGAACCTCCCCGATGTAGCTTTGAACCTTTCACACTTGTCCTATCACTGGATAACAGGAAGAAGAGATCAGCACTTCCCCTTCTCATACTGATAAAAATCAACTGAGTTTGACTCCTGGGCTTTATTGGCATGGACAAAATTATTTTTAGTGCTGATTTTAAAATCAAAATAAAAAATGATAAAGGTATGAAACCATAACATCATCACCAAAGCTTGAGATGCATGGGTAAATTAGAAAGAGGAACTATTTTGTTATTCCGCAGTAACTTACTTGCCTGACTTTTGGAAGAAAAGCTAGTCCCCAAATTTTCTCTCTCTTATTAAGAGAAAAATGTTCCCCGTTATGTATACATAGAAATACACGTAGCAGCTGCAATCTGGTCTGAGTTAGCTCCATCTTCTATGTGAAGTAGGTCCATGAAGGTCCATGAAGCAGGTCCATGAATTTTGGGATTATTTTCTGGATCTAAATGAAGGGGATCTAAACTGCGATTGGCCCAGAAGTTTTCTGTCAAATTTTGGCTGAAGTTTACTGTCCCAAAAGTGGAATTCTCTTATGAACACTGCTAGGCTGTTTCAGTACAAAGTCAGTGGAGTCAGCTTAAAGCATCTTAAACCAAATTTGGATAACTTTACACTTATGTGAACAACTTACACAGACACTTTTAGCTTTACAGCTGTGTCAACAGAAACTGCCAGAAATAACTTCTCGATTTCTATAACTAGATGCAAGAGAAATGACCTGTATATGCCTTCTGTCTCCTTTGGAATGAGAAAAATTAAAAAGGATGTTAGGTTGTGGCAACACGGTTACTAGCTCAGCCTCAGGACAAATCAATGTCTGCTAATGGGAATTCAGATTAGACTCATCAGAAACCAAACTCCCCTGTCTGTAAGAATTGTATATTATTTTTCTCACCAGACATGAAACCGGATGCCTTTTGAGTCAAATTTCAGGCAAAGTTCACAGAGTCCATGTTCTTTGTGGCATGGACTGTTGTAGAAATACTTTGGCAAAAACTGTCGTAGAAAATACAACCTCCCTCCCAAAAGATTCAGCCCTGGGAGAGAGCTTGTTGCCCCTGTTGTATTCTATTGTATCTGAAATGTTATGCTCTTACCTAGAGCTGCTCTCTGAATCTGCCTCTGGATTATCTTTCCTTTCAGGTGGTCTGTAAAAGACAAAAATTGCAAATAATTAGAATTCAAAATGTCAAAAATCAACTAAGCTGTTGCCTATTTCCCACCATTTGAAACTCCATGTACTGCTGACCAATTTAGGGGGTTTTTTGTGATCCATGAGACAAGTAGTTTTCTGAGTTCTCTCTACTGCAAGTAAACAAATAGGCACGATGTGACTTTACATAAACTGAGATTTACCTGTCCAGTAAGAAAGACTGAAAATGAAGAATTTACTGTCAAGCACTTTCACAGGATAATGATCTCCTGCTGCTATATACAAAAGAAGTCCAAGTGGGACCAGAAGACATACAGAATTCCAAGTATTTGTTCAAACAGACTTAAAGGCACTTACGGTGGAAATGAGATAGCAGGTCACTACTCCACCCCTTTGCCAGTGAAAAACTGATTCTCCACAGTCCATTTTTTCCTGTCTGTCCCGTTCAGTTTTAAAAATCCCATGTACTAGAGCTTCTGCAAGTTCTACTACTGTCCTAGTTCTGGCAGGACAGGATTAATTTTTTCAGTAGCTGGTAGGGGACATGGCAAGGACCATGAGGCTATTCTGTACCACCTCACATCATTGCTGGGGACAGGGAAAGAGACTCTCTTCTGGAGAGAAGGGTCTATTAAATGTGGCAGAGGGAGTCATCCTGTATTGTCTAATATTGGGAACAGTTTCTTTTCCTGTATCTTCTGTCATCAGTATTGCTGTTTTTGTTACTGTTAATTTTCTTATCTCATTGCTCTTTCCAGAAAATTGTTCTTATATTAACCCATGATCCTTGCTTTTGGTGCCTCCAATTATCCTGTCTGACCCACCATAGCTGGGAAGGGGAAGGGAGAACAAAGCAATGAAAGAGAGTGGTGCATGGTTTGGAGAGTCTTGGTGGAGGCACTGAGTTGGGGAGTAACATTCCTAAATCATGAAAACTACTCAACAAGACTCACTGTGTAGATGTCATTGGCTGACAATAAAAAATAAACTAATTTCATTATCTCAATATTCCTAGTTAGGCTCCCATGCCCCATATCATTCACTTTTACCTTTCTTTTATGAATTTCCTCCCTGATCTATGACAGTGGGCCTGTTTATCAATTATTCCAAACAATAATTAGATTACCACATGAGAAGCCATTATTCATAGATATTAATGGAACCAATAAAGGAAAAACATAACCCTAAATATTCAATTTCAGCAGTATATGTGTTCTGAAGGGGGATGGGATTATGCCTCTCAGGTTTTCAAATTAAAACAATTTCTAAGCAGAGACTTGTTCATAATCTTTACTAAACTGGACATCTGGATACCAGGAAAAGAAAAAAAATCCAAGCTGGATTCACCCCCCCACCCCAATCTATGATTATCTACATCATATTAGCATGCATTTTGAATTAAAAATATCCTTTTGCTTACAAGTGAAGTCTTACAGAGTAAACTAATCAGAGGCAAATTAAGTCATTAAAAGTTGGCAAATGCTTAACTAGAGAATATAAAGAACATTTAAATTCACAGGTCATGAGAATTAGATTGTTTTGTGAGCACAAAAGAACCATAACAAATTAAATTTCTTTGGAAATTATGAGATTAATTGTTAAGTATTTAGTAGCATTGTAGGAAAGATGTCATATGCAATACATTACAGTGTAACAGTCAAGTTTTGTTGTTTTGAATATTTATAGAAAAACAAACAAAAGAAAACACCCCACCTACTCCTTGACTATAAAATAAATATAAAGTTGTATTTTTCTGCAGAGGAAGTTTTATTCTTTTTAATTATTTTTAATTAAACCAATGAATTTTTCTGTAATTAAAGTTATCTGTAAAATTAGGAAAAAAATAACTGTAAAATTAGGAAAAGCCTTCAGCTATTGAGAAACAGGTTAAGTGAAATAACTAACTTCACCTAACGCTGCTATAAAAACAAGTAAATCCTCCATCTCAGCTGTACTAATACTCAACCAAAAAACCACATTCAGTTAAATAAGCTGATTCCTGTAACTATAGACAAAAAGCCCTTATTAGTAATTTTTACCAATAAAAGCCTGGTTGAATGATCAACATTCGTGCTATTTCTACTTTGAAAGCCATATAAAGCAACTCAGTTGATTTAAATAATCAGTCAAATGTGGTTAAACATGCCACTTTTTCCCTAAATTGCATTTTGCTATTCTGACTATTTAGATCCTTGTATTCTAGCGCATTCAAGTGTCACACAGTGTGATATTACTCACTCAATACTGAGCCATGAGACAGTCATGAAACAATTTGTAGTAATTTTGAAATTAATCTCAATGGGTTACCATTAACAGAGGTGCCTCAGAAGCTATCTATACTTTTTGTATAAGGGCTCAGAAACACTCTTTCTTAAGCACTGTGAGCTGCAAAAGGCAGCTGTCACTGCCATTTGAAAAAAATGGTTCTAGTCGTGACAACAGGCTGCTCATCAAGAGCCAACTGAAAATAAGGGCAGCATACAGTTCTCAGTCCTATCAATATATGGTGTTATTTCTCCATCTTTAACCTTGCTAGAAACAGATCATCAGCAATCTAAAGGTTTTGCATTTTATGTGGGAATGAGGTCAAGCGAAAAAAGCAAGCCAAACAAGTCAATGAGAGTAAGATCAAACAGACAACAGCTCTCTATCAATACAAATATGTGGAAACACAAGAACATTGGGACTGGGTTTTAAATGATTATAGCCAAGAGGCTTGGCTTTCAATTATGTAGATTTTACTCTGAGCTGGAATAGAAACCACAGAGGCTGCAGAAGCTCTACGTGTATTGCGAGTTTTGTTAGACCATTCAACAGTGTGAAACTGTCCCAAATGTTCCTCTCTCCCTTCATTCTAGCCTTTGTACACTTCTGCTCCATCCATGGCATGGACCATGATGTTGCACGAAAACTTCTTCTATTTGGCTGCTTTGTGAAAGAATGAGAAGTTTGAATCAGACCACCTGTAATCAGAGAGCAACCAAAGAAAACTTCTCCATTGGCTAGAAAAGTAAAACTCCAGCCTTACCATTCTTCTAGCAAAAGAGTTTTCTTTTTCTTCTTTAAATAGCAATAGAAAGGTGACATTTATCCAATTCACATAGTCCAAACTGCTTTTTCAGGGCAGCAAAAACGGAACTGCATTTCCCAAAAAACTTCCTGAGGAGAAACTGAAATTGTATTATGGGAAAAGTAGCTCAAATAGGAATTCTGCTTCAGGGGACATGGTGGTATCATGAGGCACCTAACTATAATTCAATACCGAGACAGACAGATATGATTTAATATTTCAATTTGTTTTAATCCAATTTGAAATTGGACAGTTTGTTTAGATTTCATTTGAGAAAAAAATTGTTTTCACGTAGAAGCTCTTATTTTTGACAAACCCTTAAGATTTTCTGTGCATGTTTTTGATTAAAGTAATCTTGTTTTATTTTCACTATAAATACTTGTGGGGGAGAATAAATGTTTCTGACCTGCTCTACTTTTCTGCCTCTGAGAACACCATTGCCCCAATGCTATGCTTGAAGTTCATAAGTGACAGAAGTAGGGGATGATTCCATTACTGTTGCCTGCACAGATCTTCCCATATAAACAAAAGGAAGATTTCAATCTTAAGTACTGCCAGTTCTACAATCTTCATAAACACAAATATTTACCCAAAGAGATATGAGGAATCAATTCTCATAAAAAACCCCACCATGTCTTCTGATTCCAACAGTGTAAAGTTGTGGACGAGCTAGTGCTTAAATGTGGTTTGCAAAAATTGAATTTAAGACATGGAGAACATCTCTCAACATATGGCTAATTATGTTTTCTGAAGTTTCACCAAAAAGGAAGCTAAAAATAGGTCTATAGCTGATACCAAATAATTTTTTCCAGCAGTCATTCTTCATTTGGAGATAACAGTCCCAATAAAATGTTGAATGCTGCAACTCCACATGTTTTGGCAAGAAAAGTAGTTTTGGGGAATTTAAGAATCCACTCAGCATGTAGCCAGCTGTCATTAAGGCTGTGATAAATGTGTTGGTTTTGGCCTGCATTTCTGGACACATGTACCATCCTGAGGTATGGAAAAGAGATGAACTGGTAACACAGAACTTCAGCTTTGTGACAAGAGACAAAAGCAAGGAGGCAGATGGAGAAGACAAAATGGAATAGAGAAATCTAATTAAGACTGATGAAAAGCAGAGGAAAATATCCCAGATGGTGACTAAATATGATGGAATATAACTTGAATAATACAGCTGTCCTTTAACTTGTCTTTGCGTTGTTCCAGACTGTTTCAAGGACTTGAAATTACATTCCAATTTATTACAGACAATGAATGCTTTGACCTGAAGCATATGCTTCAGGACAATACAAAAGTGAATATGTTACAATTAAAGAAACACTGATTTAAAAAAGTGGTTTTGTTTTGTTTGGGTCCACATTATAGGTTTTAAAGCTTCTCTTATGTTTTACTAGATCCTCAACATAATACTACTAAAAGGTTTCAAAGACTGCTAACTCAAGAACTGACAGGCTAAAACTTTTTATAGGATGCTGTATGTCTTACTCTTTCATTGTTAAATCATTTTTGGTGTTATATAAAATATCTAGTAGAACATCCTCTTTTGCTTCCAGGGAACCTCTGATCCCTGGAATTCACCCTCCAGGGTATTTTGGGTCCCTAATAATTCCATATGATATTAAATGTTTCAGTTTTTTTCTGTTTCTCACACTGCCACACCAGTCAATAGGCTGGGGGTGCACAAGAAACTGGGATGGAACACACCAGCTGATATCAAAGGATCAAAGGGATAGTCCACACCATATGACATCATGTTTAGTTAAAAAAGGCTGGGGGGAAACAAGAATGAAGCACAGTCATTTGGAATGATGGTATTTGTCTTTCTAAGTCACTGTTAAGAGTGATGGAGCCCTGCTTTCCTGGAGATGAACCAACACCTGGCTGTTGACAGGAAGGAGTGAAAGAATTCCTTATTTTGCTTCACACACACAGGTTTTGCTTTACCCACTAAACAATCTTTATAGCAACCTATGAGTTTTCTTACTTTTACTTTTCTGATTCTTTTCCAAGTCCCACCAGAGGGGAGCAAGCAAGTGGCTATGTGGTGCTCAGTTGCCAGCTGGGGTTAAACCATGACAGGAAATAAGTGGGGGTTTTGTTTGTAATGCAATGCCATATATTTGCAGCTGCCACCCAGCTATGAAGAACAACTCAAGTCTCTGGATCTATCAAATCTGATTGACTCTGGCCCTTTTAATTCTGATTCATGAAGTTGCATGCACCCACTTGAATCAGATACGAAGTCCTGCTGAAGAAGCACAACTTAAAGCTATATATTCAGCAAATAGTCGCTCAGACAGGCTTTTAGAGACAAAGAGGAGAGCAACCACATAACTTCCACATTCATGAATTATTTTTAACTGCGGTTAGAGTTGTAACAGCTTACAAAGTATTTCTGAAAGTAGGTGACATTGAGCCCAGTGTAGATATTCAAATGGAACAATTTCTCAAATGGAGATCAGAGATAGTTATAGGAAATCTTACCAGATGTGTTAGATACCTTTTAAAATCTGGTGATGAAATTGTATGAGAACACTGTCTATATAAGAAGTATCTGACAAGAAAAGTCATGGAATAAAATCCTGCAGCACTAAGAGCAGATAAACCATTCAGCCTTTCTCTGACCCAGAGAAATATCTGGGACAAATTCTGATTCTTGTTTTCAAATTTTGTCCTTCTCCAATGGCAAAAACATATCAGTTGGCTCCATTAGGGCAATGTGCAGAGGCAAAGCAGTCTGCATTAGTAAACTGGCTCAACACTATGTCTGATGGAAATGCTTTATTTTGGAATACATGGTTGGCCAAATCCCCATGTAATTTGATAGTTCCTCATTTTCAGAAAGCCCTTGGTGGCATCAGGGAAGAAAACATACTATTTCAACACTCAGGGCCTCTCTGAGTGCACATGCATTTTTCAAGGTACGAAACACAGCCCTCATCAGCATTAAAAATATATGGATGACAATACCTGAGGTAACAATATTGTAGAGAATAACCCGTTGCAGCAAATTTCTGCCTTCTGCAGCCGTTTAAGATTTTACTGCCTCTCCTTTCTCCTCTTTCCACTCCCTTATCTCCATCCCAAAGTTTGCTGTCAAATGCCACTGACACACAGCAGATGATGTAGAAGGAAATGTCTGCCTATGTTCTGGCTGCTCTAGCACAGCTGGCACATCACCACATGCATACCATCAATTTAAGCTGAGACACTACCATAGACTCAACTAAAATGTCTGAAATACAAGTAAACACTCTCTTTTACCAGCTAGGAAGAAAAGACTGGAGAAAGTAACTGCCAGCAAAGAGATGAGCCAGACCATTGGGAGCAAGGTAGCTGATGGGATTTAGTAGAACTCATCAGTCAGAGATGCCAGGAAAGACAACAGGTTCAGAATTTGAAGCACAACTCTGACTTCCACAAATTCATAGTTGCAAACCATAGCCTAAGCCCAGCACATTACCAAACACACAGAGAAATACACAGCTTTTCCTACATAATCTCCTTCACTGGAGTTTAAATATTAGAGATTCAAATGCATACATTTTACTATGATGTAGGATTCTGCACATTTTGAGATCACTATTTAAAATATCTGACTGGGGCATGTTCCCTTCCTTGCCATACTCAGCTGAGACAATAACAGGTTTTATTGACACATTTAATACCTTCAAGCACAATCAAATTTACAGACAGAAAGCTTATGAGACAGCCATCTCTGCTGATCATTGCTAGAGAATGACAATGTTCTGGACTTCTGAGGAAGAATTTCTTCAGTGAAAGGGTGTTCAGGCATTGGGATGCACTGTTCAGGGAGGTGATGGAGTCACCATCCCTGGGGGCATTCAAGAAACAACTGAACATGGCACTTAGTGCTATGGTCTAGTTGAAGAGATGGTGATTGGTCAGAGGTTGTCTCAATCGTCTTGTGGTACATTGATTATTCCTTGAGCTACTCAATATACAGTCCTGTAAACTCTCTACCCATTTCTATGCATTTACTTCGAATCTCCATATTAAGTCTCATCCCCTTTTTCTTGTTAATTCTGGCCAGATTACATTTTTTTTCCCTCACAAGGTGATGACTCACACTTTCTAATTGACGGACATTCCTGTAACTGTTTATTGTTTGGCCTGCATTTCCACAGCTTCCTTTATCCCACTTTTTTTTTTTTTTTCCTCCCTAATAGTCTTTCATATGTTCTGGCTGCTAAAGAACAAAAAAATGCTTTGATAGGATTAAAGAGCAAAATTGTAGAGAAACTGAATTTACTTTCCTGCTGACATCATTCTGGACCTCTATCTTCCTCTAAAAACAGACTGTCATAGGCTTCATAGGCCTTAATGGTTGAGGTGTTCCCATTCATCTAAAGGAGGGAAATGCTAGCATGTACTACAGCGCCCATTCACCCCAAATATGGGAAGTGGCTGGTGCAGATAAATAACTAACAATCCAGATACTGGGACATCTAGGATAACCAACAGAAAACATTAAGGGCCCTGGACTGCAGCTCAGTGTCTCCTTGAAACTGGAACTCAGAACCTGGATGCTTTCCAAACTTGGAAACAAATGCTTAGACCTTTATTCTCATGTCCCATGTACTTATTGCTGATCAGGCAGTTTTAGCCAAGCATGGATATGTAGCATCAAGCACACTCCAAGGGATTTCAGCAGAAGGACACATCATTTCTGCATTTTTGATGGGGAGGGGACAGGCAGCTCAGTCAATAAAGTAGTACTTCTGTATGTACTGTAGCAATGGCAGTTTGCACTCACAAATTAAAGTGAACAGTTTTT
>VZRN01000344.1:1839039-1899736 GCA_013397935.1 Dasyornis broadbenti | reverse complement strand
AAGTGAAGTTTTTTTTTTTTTGGGGGGGGGTGGGGGTGGTGGGTGGGGCTCTATTTGGTTTTGGTTTTGTTTTTCCTGGATAGCTCTCCTGAATTGAGGTACCTAAATTTCACTTAAGCTATACCTTAGATATCAAAGTGTTATTTTAGGTATTGTCCAAAGTGAACAAACATTCTGTGTATCTATCTTCATATGCTAGAAAAGAAACAGAAATCATGCACATCTGGAAACTGTTGCTCTGTTGTTTATCGCATCTATTTGTTCATGAATTAAATATTAAGCTGGTCCAAAAAGCATGACTGAAAAGCTATGCCATATGGATAAGGAGCCATAATCTGTGAATTTAGTGCTCTGGATGCTCATATTACTAAATGCAGCTTATCTCTAGAACATTTCCTAGAAATTAATGTGAAGAGAAAGAATAAGGAAAATAAAGTCAGATAAATAGCTTTGTATGCAGCTCCTATCCTTTTTACATTTTTAAATATCCAAATTTAAGAAGGATAGAAAATAAATAAAGGGTTCTTAAAAGCATAAACAAGCAAAGTCAAAACCAAAGGATTTTACCCCCAACAAGTGTTCTTGTAATAGCACTCTGGTCTCAGTTAATATTTTAAGCAGAGAGTGCCCATATCCAAGTTAAAGACAAACATGGTTATTTTCTGTTATAATACTGCCTTCATGGCTTTGTGATTTCTATGCAACAATTTGATGTCCAGTTTCATTTTGTGACATTTCTTCTGGCCAGAACTGCCCAACATAAAATTAAGTATAGAGTTTCAGGGCTCACTATCTACTTCAGTTTTGGAAACTTTTAAAATTTTGCACTTACCCAAGTAATTTTCCTGGCATTGAGCACATACTGCTGTGTAACTTCTGGTCAGATAAGACATATTTAGACTGATGTTAAGAAACTGATAGATATGACACAAAATTAAAAATAAAATTAATAAAAAAAAATTACTATGCTGAAGCTGATTAGTTATGCTGCCACGTTTTGAGGCCATGCATATAAACATTTCAGGGTGATGGAAATTAGTCAGAGTAAGAATGGGTGTATGACATATTTTTTTGATGCTCATTTACTTGTAATACATGTACCAAACCTTTGAGAAGTGACTCCTTGAGCATCAGACACGTATTACCAACCCAGTAAAATCTGAAATAGTTTCCTGTTAAGATACAGCATCTCTTCACTGTTGTAGGTAAGCCTAAGTCTGCTTCTTGAATTGCTCAGCAATTTAAAACACAATCTGATTATATAGAAATGGTATAATGATGTCATCAGCTCAGAGCAGACATCTTCCCTCAGTCTTAAATAAAGTGCATAAGAAAATCATATTGCAGCTATTTGCTGTTGATTGCATTCCTTCTGCAACATTTACAACAGCTGTAGTGACATCACTAGTCCTACATGATTTAGGAACTAGTTTGATTAGAAAAAGCCAGCTATTGTGTTTTAGTATGTGTAGCGATGTATGCCTGTGCTACAAGTCTGCATGCATGCTGTCCAGATGTGTAAACGGACCATGAGATACTATGAAAAACAAATTTCTATTTCTGTGCTTATGAAGGTCTATCACACTTTGACAGCACTGCTCAATAAGCTGAGGTCTACTTCTCTAAAGTCTGAAGGTTTGATTTTTCACTCTTAAAATCCCTGGCCAGCCAATGCTAAAGACATACATGACTTGGATACAGGACTTGAAGTAATACTACATTTACTGCTGACACTAAATTGAGATGAACTGTTGATTCCTTTGAGGGCAGAGAGGCCCTGCAGAGAGATTTCAACAAATTAGAGATGGGAAATCACCCTCTGGATGAAGTTCAAGAAGGGAAAGTGCTGGATTCTGCACCTGGGATGGGGTAAACCTGGCTGTCTGTATAGAGTAGGGAATGAGACGCTGGAGAGCAGTGCTGCAGAAAGGGACCTGAGGTTTTGGGCTACAGTAACTTGAACATGAGTCAGCAGTGCCCTGGCAGCCAGGAGAGTCAACTCTGTCCTGGGAGCATCAGGCACAGCATCGGGAGAGGTTTAGGTTGAATATCACGAAAAGGTTCTTCACCCAGAGGGTGGTTGGGCACTGGAACAGGCTCCCCAGGGAAGTGGTCACAGCATCAAACTTCACAGAGTTCAGGAAGAGTTTGGACAATGCTCTCAGGCACATGGTGTGCCTTTCCTGAGCAGGGCCAGGAGTTAGAATTGATAATTCTGATGGGTCCCTCCCAAGTCAGCATATTCTGTGATTCTATGATCAAGAAAAAATTTTTGACTACAAGGTTGTAGGATTTAACACACACACTTCATAATGCAGCATCAACTATCATCTAGCATCTTTTCTTTAAAAGACCAAATTTAATAACTGATATAAAAACATACTAGCCTAATAAAACAGCAAAATGCAGTGTAACAATCTAGCAATGACTACCTATTTTCAGTCAAAAGACAGCTTACATGCAGAAAATTTGTTACTTAGTATTTTTCCAAGTTTATAGTCATGGCTTGATTAAATCCAATGAGCTTGGTCAATTCGTTTTAGTTATTCTAGTGAAAACCTTCAGTAAAAAATGTTTACTTGGTTTCTTCCTGAGCATAACTTTTTCCCCTGAAAATACTTCTGTTTCTAAAGAACAGAACATAATTTGTAATAATTAGAAAATGAAAATGTTTCCTACATATGTAGATTCCAACTCAGATCCAAAGAAAACATTAACATCTTAGGCCTGGAGTGACTGTTACACTAATAAGGTTCTTCTGTTTAAAGAACAGCACACCAGGGGAGCATAATAGAGCTGTTCAAATGAATTCATTCAGTTTGGTGTTTTCTGAATAAGTCATTTGACAAATCATGTTTTCTAATTCTGAGGACCCATTCAGCCTATGCACTGTCACCCTGGGGCATTGCCTATTGTTTGAAAGTAAAAACAAACATATGCAAGTGACTCTGAAACAATGGACAATATTTAGCATTGGCATTAACGTATGCATTGCCCTCTGAAGCCAAAAGACTTGTACCTTCCAAAATAAGTTTCCTGAGTGCTGCTGCAAAGACTACTTTATATTACCAAAGATGGTATCCTCTTCTTATAAGGAGGAGCAGAAAAAATAAAAAGGCTGCCAGAAAGTTGCTAAAACTGCCTGGTTCTTTTGCCAGTCTCATTGCTAACAGATCAGGTAAGACAAATCCTACACCAGCTAAGGACTGATGAAGACATAGCAATGACATCTTTCCTTCTGTCTTCTCCGACAATTGCCCAAGCATGACCTCTGCTGCAGCAGTGGCAGAAGAGACAGCTCTGTCACAGCTATCATCAATCTAGATGTACCTTTGAAGTGAGAGAGCCTGCACCACTCACGTGGTGGGCACTTCAGCCTAGGAAAATGCTGATTTTACTGCTCCACTTAGGGTTAGTCTTAAACAAACCACAAAGCCTAGAGATTTAGGGATACTGCAACTACAAAAGGCATGCCAAGCGGAGCACGGCAGTCCTCCACCATTGCTCCCTCAACACCTTTCTCCTTGGAGCCATCCATGTGCTGGGCACCTCAACCTCAGCTAAAGGCTGCTTTTACTGCTCCGCTTTGGGTTATGGTTACTCTTAGGCTTAGTCTTGAATAAACCACACAGCCAAGGTTTCCAGGGACACTGGAACTACCAAAGGCATTACAAGGGGAGAACAGCACTGCCCCAGCATTGCTCCCTTCAAATCTTCCTGCTCAGCACCACCCATGTGCTGAGCATCTTAGCCTACGAAAATGCTGATTTTACTGCTCCACTTAGGGTTAGCACCTATAACGTTTACACTGCCTACATTAAGTATAACAAAGACAGATTGTCCTGATTTCAGAACGGGACAGTAACGCTTTACAGGCTATTTTAATAGAGTTTATAGTTTTGTCTGGTTTTCTTCCTTATTTGCACATCTTACTATCAGTTTTCTGGGAACTCTCATTCAGCTAAAAGTATTATTATATTACACATCACCTAATCATAGGGCATTAAAAATTATGCTCAGCAAACATAGCTGCACTACTCCAAGACAATGTAAGCCTTGCTCACATGGCTGTGCCTTCTGAGATTCTAAAAAAATAATTCTCACGTGACTTACAAATATGATCTGTTGATTATAAACAAGGTAGTTAATTGATTACTCTCACTATGAACACTGTGAAGAAACAAACAAAAAATCATTAACATGAACTTTTCACTGAACTTCTAGCAAGAAAGAAAAATACATTCCCATCTCTCTGCTTTACATTATGAGCCAACTGGCTGCTTCTAGGACAAGAAAATAGGTTGTGGAAACTTCCATCACATCACTGAGTCTGCCTCAAGAGGTTAATAACCGGCTACCATGTTGCAGCTACCTGCCAGGCCTGTGTGAAAGTCATGGCATCTATTCTGCCTTACAGCACCTTGAGAGAGATCTTCCAAAAAACACTGTGAAAGACCACACCATTTTATATTGTGCTCTACAGATCCCTGACTAAACTGGGCCATAGAAATAATGCCTGAAGTGGTAGAAAAAGAATCTTAACAGAATCAGGATGAAAGTAAGCTGTATTTCATCATGGAAAGAAGGAAATAAGTTAAAACGGAAGGAGTTGTAACCAAACAGAAAAATAAGATGTAGCATCCTGCAAAGCAAAGTAAATCACATTTCTAACAAAGGAGAAATTGCAGATGGTGACAAAGTAGTTAAGAAAACAAAATCTGTAGAAACTCAGCTGGTTTTCTGTGTTTTCAATTCCCTGCTTCCAAAAAATCAAAATGTAACATTTAAAAAATAGATTCCAAAACTGCTGTCATAATGGCACGATGCTTAGATATTTATCCAAAACAAACACACATAGGAACTTTGTTTTTTCAGCATTAAGTTGCCAAACAATTGGGCCAAGAAATTAAGGAGAAAGAATCTGAAGACTGTGTTAGCCATGCTGAATGGCTTCAGCTTTAACAGCTACTGCTATTTTTGGTGGACACATAAACATGCCTCGTTTATTACAAAACTGCTTTGAAACTGACCTACTGATCAGAAACAGACTAGGGTTTCTAGGCACTGGGCCACATTGAATAACATCCCAGCTGGGAAATTACATCTGGGGGACTGTTTGTCCCCATGGCCTGTTTTCTCTTCTGTTTTTCTCACAGATGGCTGCAGGTTTTGCAGAGCTAATGTGCTTTGTTATGTTAGGCATAAGCGACTTCCCTCAGGAGTAAGCAACATAGTTACACACCTGAGAAGCATACTTACATACCTGAGATAAAGTATGGAAGAAATAATGTTTGTGTTCCATTTTTCTGATACAACTTGTGCCCTGATACTAAGACTGCCTCTGTTAAGTGACAGAGGACATCTGTAACATGCAGGCAGCGTTCCAGGAGAAGAGAAATCAGTGGAGAGTAAGTGTATTGAGGCTTTAATTTTCCATATATCCCAGTGCAGGACAGAAGTGGTGAAGCAGCAGGTAGGCAACCTTTTGTTCTCAGAGAGCTTCTAGTCTACCCTGATGTGTTCTTATCAAATCTCATACTTCTCATGATAAATAACTGTCTCAGTTTCTTCTAGATCATTGACCTGGCTGTTCACTGGGAATTTCTCAGGTACTGAGCAATCCAGCTAGGAATCCTGGACACGTAAATCATGGTACATGCAGCATGCATGCAGCCTGACACTGAGCAGGCTTTGGAGAAGGCACACACAGTACATCTGACATCTACAGAATGTGTTGGATGAGCTGCACAGTGTGTGCTGCACCGAGTGCCCATTTGCACTGGTGGGATAGGGCTTGGAGCAACCTGTTCAAGTGGAAGGTGTCCCTGCCCATGGCAGGAGGGTTGGAACTGGATGATCTCTAAGATCTCTTCCAACCTAAACCATTCAATGATTCTATGAATCTATATCTAATGCTTGTTGCCCTTGATCAACTAAAACAAATACAGAATCTTCTTTTCAATCCATACACAAGTAGAACTCAAACTGAGTTTGAGTCAGTCTATCCATACACAAGTAGAACTCAGCTAGAGTTTTTTCTTAATGAGGATTTCAAGATTTCAAGTTCCATGGATTTTAAAGGTCTCCTCTTGGAATACAAGCTACCTGAAGAATGAAATGCTGTGGAATGACATTACTGAGCTATCTGCTCAT
This sequence comes from Dasyornis broadbenti, assembly GCA_013397935.1. NCBI lineage: Eukaryota > Metazoa > Chordata > Aves > Passeriformes > Dasyornithidae > Dasyornis > Dasyornis broadbenti. Next base: position 1,893,583 of record VZRN01000344.1, on the reverse strand, counting down.
TAAATCTGCATACTGAATGAATTTATTTATGAGCTGTTTGCATCTCATTTGAACCATATTTTTGTGTGGAATGTAACCTTTCTTCTTGAAGTTTCTCAATCCCTTTTTAAACCAAATCTCGCCATTTTTCTTCTACACTAGTCATTTCCAGTAAAATTTGCTGAGCACAAATAAGTTTTTGTAAGTGCTTGATACTTTCTGGAATTAAACTAGAACAGTGAATTAAATCAGCAACTAGAAAGTCACAATATTTATTTCCATAAAAGAGTAAGTATTTCAGAATATTACACTAAAGAATGGAATGCATTTCAAAGCACAGTAATTTCTCCCTTGTTATAGCCTCACTTCATTCATGGTTGAAACAATCTCCAGTGAGTTAATGTCTCTAACTCAGAACACTTATATTACTGTAAAGCAATAGATAATACTACCAATACTATTTAGCTTTAAGAAAGCAATGCATTGATTTTGATGGATTTTCTTTTCATATAGCAAAACATCACAGTGCTTTCATTTCATCTAGGTTCCATGTAAAGCATGGAATTTTTCTTCAATAGAGAAATTCCATCCTTTCAAAGTACAGATACTTCTTCAGCAAAAGTTTTAAAAATGCTATTTGCTCATGCATGACTTCCCTCCATTCTTTCAGCTCATATAATCATAGCTTAAAATATGCATAGCATTCCTAATATCAGCCTTGGGATTCTAGTTCTTAACTAGCTGATCCTTCGTTTTCAAAGTAACTTATTGCCTGCATGTGAAGCTACAGCAATGTTGATATACACCATAGACAAAAGAGTGCTCTCAGATCGCCTCTGCCTAAAAAAACTAACTTCATCTTATTTCTTTTCTTATTTGTTCAAAAATGTTGCTGTTAGTTCCCTTCATAAAGTTGTGTAGGTGTAAAAAAAATCCTTGCATGAAATATTCTTACTTTGGAGTTTAATGTAGGTCTGCTTAGCTCACCCACATGGGGAGGGAGATTGACAGTAACAAAACTGATTTTTATGTATGCATACATAGAATCTTGCACAAAGAGAAAAACATGAATAAAAATTCTGGGTTTATGTTAATTAGGTTTGGAGTCGGTTTAGCACCTACTGTGCATTCACAGAAATAATGGTGTGACATATAAGGTAGTGAATAAGAATCAGTATTATTCTTGAGCACTGCCATGCCTTCTCCTCCATCCTCACCATTTCAGTGTAGCATTCAATTTTCTGTGATACATATGAACATTATTTGAATAATTTGCAAACAAATTAAATGAAGACTCTTCAGTAACCTTGCTTTGCAATACTAGAACATGCCGTCACTAGCGATTATAATTGGCTTTGGTATTCTATGATCTTGTGTACAAAAATCAAAGCCTGAAACGAGTCACAGCAGTGCAACAGCTCAGCATTCCTGTGGGTATAGATGCACCATCAACATCATGTGCACATAATCCACCCACCTACCCTTTTTCATTCCGAGAGTGCCTGTTTCCTCACACAGTTATTACTCCCACATGAGTTTGCCCTTCCTCTCCCAGCTTCAATCATAATGTTAGCTGATTTCTGGACAGACTAAAAACAACAGCTGCTTCCCTCTGGGCATTAAATACCATTTAGTATGCCTTTTTTCCTTTAGGAAAAAACGAATTCTAATAGTGATAAAAATAACCCCAAATAGTCAGACATTTATAGGAGTGAACTGGAAATCTTTACTACTCTTAAACGCTTCTAACACACAGCACATTCTTGCATATAGGAAACTTTTTTAGTGGTGAAATTCTGAATTAATATATCAGTTTAATTTAAACTGAAAATAGACGTTTTAATTCCCCCAACTCACTCTGTGATCCATGTAGTAGCAGTTGGGTTTTTTTCTTGTTATTTAATGCTTTACAGTTTGTTCAGATGTAGAGTAGTCCTTACTGTCAGAGTACTTTGACACAGAATGTTTGCAGTAATAGTGTGAAATCACCTTGTTGATAACAGCATCCTAGAAAAAAACTCCTGCTAACCCTGATAAGGGGAGAAGATTTTATTTCAGAATTTTTGTCTTTGCTTTTCACCATCCAGCTCTATTTCAATTGGCAATACACTAAACTAATTTTCAACTTCAGTCTGTTTCACTTGGTAGATAGTAAGTCATGTCCTCATCTTTATCTCAACCTACAAGCTTCTTTTTCCTACTTTTTCCCTCTATTCCACTGAGGAAGGGATGTGAGAGTTGCTGGATAGACAGCTGAAGTTGACTCTCCCCAATGTGCTAGGCACAATCACTCAAATTTTTGCAAGGAGAAATTCTCTTCACTATGCTGAAATAAAGTCTTTGGCTTCAGCATCAAATTTCCTTCACTATGTCTTCTTCAGTAATACCAAAAGGATCTACAGATCTTGTTAGAGACCCTAATGCTCTGAAAATGATACAATACAAAACACATGCAGACACATAGCATTTTTTTTTTCCCAAGAAAAAGCCTTTTTTTTTCTTTGCTTTAGCTAGTGAAATAAACACTTTTAAAGTTATTAATGTTGGACTAGAAAGGCAAAAATGTACTTTGTGTCAGTGCTGGCCCACTTTCCACTTCTCCTACGTGGGTTACGGAGTTCTCATTATTTCCTGACCTCTCAGTTATTTTTTTTCCAGTTTCACTCATGTTGAGTTTTTGTATTTGTCTTTTAAAGTCCAGTCCTTGGGTACGTTCTCCAGTCATATGTAAACAACTCTGAATAGTTCACTGAAACAAATCCCAACATGTCTACATGTTCAAAATCTATACCATTTCTCTGCCTTTTTATGGTGTATTTAAGCAATATTGACTTGCAAAAAGAATTGCCTCTCAATGCTCGCACCAAAGCCCTCTACTCCTTTATTTGTGCCTATACAGAGTTTAGTGTGATAATGCAGCAAACAGGGTCACTAAAATGACCCTGACTTAGAAACACTTCCCTCTTTTTCCTTCCCCCTGCCTCAAGTATCAAAAAAAGACCATTTTCATCCTCAATAAAATTCATCCTCTTACTTCTAGGAGGTCATTGTGAAAAGTAAGCAAGAAAAATCTAAGACATACATATTATTTTTCATTAAAAAAAAAAAAATCTCTGTAGTTCTATTAAACATAAGAGGAGATAGAATCCAGGACTATGTGGTATAGTAGCAAAGAGGCATGCTGGCCACAACGTCTCATTTCTGATATTATAGTCGCTCTACACTTGAAATCCACCTTACATCTAGACATGGCTTTCCTTAATCTTTTTATGCAAGCACTTACATCAGCAAAAGCCTACCAAGAAAATCTTACTGCAATTTTCTTTCTACAGCCCTAATTTCCTGATGTTTTTGAAATGCTAGTGTAATTGAGAAGGGGTTGGAGTATTGTGTGTACTTTTCACTGCAAAACACGAGTATTTCCAAAGTCAGAATGAAAGTGTATTTATGACATAAAAGTTACAGCCAGATGCTGCTGTCACTATCTCAAAATATAATCAGACTGCATGAAATGGGCTAATACAGCCTCTGTGGTGCATAGCTTTATACTACTAAGAGTAATTTAGAAATAATGGAAGCTGATATTGATGGGATCTGTTCTTGATTGTGCACAAGACAGCCAGGAATGCTTAAGGAAACCAAAACAACAATAAAAGTGAATTAAAGATCTAGTTGCAGGCCACAGATGCCTCTTATTTCTCCTACCACATTTCAGTAAAAATTTGGTAGGTTAGTAAACTTAGCATCTTTAATGGTCTTCTGAGTATGAATGCTATGATCAAACAGACTTAACTAAAAAACTGTTTCATGCTGTTAAACTATATAAGGTAGTGTAATTGAATTGACTAAGCTGAACTGGAGGTAAAATTTTAATACTTGTTAGGAAGTGTTTATAGGTACATACATTGACAAATATGTTCTAAACAAAGCTGGATAGGACAAAAGGAAAAAAAAAATAATTAATAAAATGCAGTATTTGTAATAGCCAGAGTGCTAATTTTTACATTCTGCACAGTGTTACACAGAAAGAATTGAAGAAAGGAATGTACAGTATGATCACTCTCATGCCTCAGACTTCAGTGTATACAAAACCATCCACAAAGTAGTTACATCTGCATAATCTGCATAGATCAGGATACAGATAGCTATACATGAATACAACATGAATAGAATGTCTTTTTTATATAGTAGAATTACAGTAAAAACTTAATGAAAAGACTATTTCCCCTTTTTACCACCAAAATAATAAAAAAAAAGGAGAGTAAGGAAGTTAAGTTTTAATTTGAAAATGCTTTGCTTGTAACTACACTTTATATACCAATCAAGATCAAAATGTTTTGTGCAATTTTTCCTAGAACTTTGGAGCTTGATTATTCAAGGAGTTTTTCAACATTTAAATGGACTACAACCTATTCCAATTTCCTACAGGAGGCATGTAAGCATTCTCAAGTTCAGTGCAACACTACTGATTTGTTATACAGCTGCTTGTTTTGTACAAGGATAAGCTTGGTTTTTTTGGTTACATATACTGTTGTTGTACTGCTCATGTTTCCCGGGTATACTTCAGTGTTTCACTTTTAACACTGAAGAACTTAACTGAAAGCAAGTTTTAAAACAGATATTCTTAATTGCAGCAAAATCCATACTCTACTGCACTATAGCTATCAGAAGTTTCGCCTAACTTATTGAGGAAAAACCCACAGCAATTCAGTCCAAAGCAAGGGTTTCTTCTAGGTTTTGCAGCAATCCGTGGAAACAGTCTTGAGAGGTAACATCTACATTGAATTGCTACATTATTTCTGAGAGATTCAAATCTCAAGAGACTTAGAGATCATGCAAGTTTTGTCCTAGCATGACACTGTAAGTGGTACCTTCAGGACTGGCAGTGTCCCACTGCATCCTGTAGTGTCTCCCATACCCTCCAAACATTTGTTCTTCCCAAGGTAAAAGGTGTATTTGGGGTGGCTGCTAGGCTTCTGTCTTCATGCAGCACAGTTGCAACCCCAGATACTGAGAAAGATGTGCTTGTGTGTGTGTAGCAGCTTATTGCTGGTGTTCAGTGTTCCTGCTCCAAAATGTATTTCAACTTCAACAAGAGAAAAAAGCTTGACAGTCAGTGCTGACTTTGGCTCTACCTTATTTAGGCTAAGAAATTTCTTGGGCATAACACACATGAGCAAATCTAAGAAATACAAGGAATACAGAACAACGTGGACTTCAAGACGGCAGCAGAGGAAAAAGAGTCCTTCACAGTAGGTTTGACCTGTTTTTTCCAAGTTTGCCACAGGAAAAAGCCAACTTGGCAGAAGTTAAATGAGTTTATACAGACACTGCAGAGATCCAAAGTTGCAAGGCAGATATTGAAATTCTTCTTGCATGGATTGATCTGTGAATATCCATGCACAGGTTCTGTACTGACATTTATGTTCTGGCCAGTCTGAAACAGGCAAAATAACCTACCGGGAGAAGACAGGTGAATTCAAGTATCATGTCTTACAGAAATAACCAAGTGTTCAGAAACTGCTGCAGCAGCACCTGATGTCTCTGCTTCTGGATCCACTCCAAACATCAGTTGTGCTGTGGTTTGAAAACACATTGCCAGCATGGCTGAGGCTTTCCACATACCTGGCATAACTTTAAATATACTGCATAGTAACTCTGAGCGACTTGTGGTGTACCCCAAGGTGCTTGGAAGAGGAATCTGGCAGTAGTTATCATTCATGACCACAGAGAATATAATCATGGCTATGGTGTAAGTACAGAGCACTTGGCAGCTGTGTTGTGAGATATTTGTCCTTTCCCAGAAGTCAACTGCTCTTGTAAGACGTGTAATGATGATAATGACTTCATTATCCATGTCTATTTTGGTGCCACCCAAAGAAGAAGGAGATAGAAAATGCGTGCAAGGTCTACACTACTTGCCCTGGATGCCAGATTACCTTTTAATGTGGTCTCTCACAGCCTGTATCTGCAAAGTTGAAGAGACATGGCTCACTCATCTGAATGTGTGCAAAATGGAGGACATGAACCTGATCTCCAAGAACTTTAGGGACAGCAAAAAACTGTTTAACATCTGACAGAAATCCTGGATAGCCTCCAGGTTTGAAATCAACAGAACAAGGAAATCAGTTAGGAACATATCGAAGGCTGCTAGAAGGATCAGATAATACCTACCTTGGGGTGTGATTTTTGACACTGAACAACCTGAAACTGGATACCAAACATATGCTGTTGGCACCTTAGAGGAAAAAATGATGAAATTCCCCATGAAGCTGAGGTACTTCTCAGAATTGCTGTAATTAATCTGTACAAAATGCAGAGTGGTAATTCAACAATGAAATCTTCTTTTATCAGAAGTTATATAAATTGATGTAAAAATACAATCCCTAATGCATAGATATGAAAATTTCAAATGATGGTTTTGGATTCTTTTATTCCAAAATAAAATTTAAAAATTCTATGCTAATACCTTTACTTCTCTTTTAGATAAATTTCAGACATCCTGTCAAACAAAGAAGGGAGCCTGGTTTTTATATTATCGTATTGGAAATAATCAAAATTTAAATAAAATAATTACTGCTATCATCAACTTACAGTTTACCTTTTTGGAAATCTTAGCAATGCATAGATTTTTTTTTTTTTTTTAATTAGAATCTCCTCCCATATATTTGAATGCTGTAATTTCATTGGGTAAAAAGGTAAAATGAATTTAAAATGTACTCACTTATTTTATTTCTCGCTTCATTTAATTTTTCTCCAAGGCATTTAGCTTCATCAAACCTGTCAATGCAACCATAACGATACAGAGTTATTCTAAAGAACAACTAGTTACACAATTTGATCACAATAAAATACAGAATTACTCAGTATTACTTTTTGATTTGTAAGTAGAACTAATTGGAAACAATTTTCCATTAGAAAATATTGTCTCGTCTAAGAGAAACCATCTAGAATAGTCTTGGTCTAGACAAAATAACTTAGGAAATCCACAAATTGTACTTCTGTCTTACTCAAAAAATGGCAAAACAGAATAAAGAAATATGGCTTCTCCCTATAAAGGTGGGATTTGAAAAATTCCACCTTCTCAATTAGTCCATTTCCTCATAAGATTGGAAGAAGTTAGAATTTGAAGTGCTTTCACTGGTATCTGCTCACAAACATTTGCTTTCAAGGTTCAATGGCTGAAGCTGGAGGGTTCCGGAGCACTTACTCTTTCTTACATAAAAAAGGCAGAAGCCATTGAAGCTTTTGTGAAACTTTATAAAAGCTTTTTCTACTGCTGTTAACTTAGAGCCCCAAGCAGGCACTGAAGATTGAGTAAATATAAAAGAGAAGAAGCTCTAAAGTACCTCATTCTTTCTTTCCCTCAGGTCCCATGAGCCAAATAGTAAGTTCATCAATTACTTGCTAGTTCCTGAGGCAAATCTCACATTGGCTATTGACTCTGATTCATGTTCACAGAGAGATTTATCTGGACAAGTTCAAGCCAGCCATCTATCCAGACTTTATTCATAGGTTACTGCCAATAGCTGAATAGGTCGTTCATCTGTTTTTCAAACACCGCAGTTTATAAACCAGCACAACAACATAAACTGAAATTTGGCATTAATTTATGACACTTCAACAGATTCCATCTGTGACTATGAATCATAGTCAAACAAAATAAACCAGGTAAGGACACAAGATTTGACTCTAATATTGAATGGGAAAAAGCTATTTCCAGTACTTCTGTAATTTAAAAAAAGGTGGTATTATCTAGCATTAAGGTGATATTGCTGTGAACAGTGAACAATTATACTGCTAGCTGGAAAAACTTCATGTGTATCTTACATGGAGACTACTCAACAGAAAGGCTGAAGTTGCCAAATCATGGCTTTTATTACCTACAAAATAAATTCTCCATGATAAAACCCTAGAGTGAAATTAGCCACTAATTTTAGTAGAAAAAGCATTTTTGGCGAAGATTTTGCTCTTTGAATGCAAATGCCAGTAATTAAAATATAAACAAATCTCTAACTTATTATGTAAACAAAGAAAAACTCAGAGGCTGCCTAATGAGAAAGTGGAGACATTCAGTGAATATTCATTCATTTTCAATTATTAGAAATTTCAACAACAAGTGACCCCAGTGAAACTCATCCTTTCCATGAAACTTGCCCATATGGACTGAAAAAATGAGTCAGCTGTTAACCAGCTAAAACACAGAAAGCAAGGAAAGACGAAAGTGGAAAAACTTAATGGAGAACAACAAAATGGAAACTAGATGTACATCACATCTGTAAGCTCAGTAGAATTTTACTACTAGAAATATTGACTAGGATGGGATTTAAAAGCTTCATGCAGTATGCAATATTACATTGGAGAGGCACAACTGGGAATATTTCTTGGTAGCATATTTCACCAGAAAATGGGATTCATTTTCCTCCTTCTCAGAGAAACACTCCTAAGAGAACATGGTTGCATTAAGAAATAGGGTATTAGTAAGTTCTCTGGAAGTCAAGTATAGAAATTCCAAATTGCAGAAATCTGATTCTGTCTGGGTATAAACACAGGGTGGTTTCTTTTAAGCAGGGAAGCAGCTATTAATGTACGGAAGAAAAATGAAAAAGAATTGCTGTAAAGCTGTAAAAGATCACCTTTTCTGACTTACAAAGGCACTTCCCATAGGCAACTCTCTTAACAGGATAGTTTGAATCTATTTTCTTTCCCTTAAATTATCTTTAACTATATCAGTTTCCACACTTTTTAAATCTGGAGACATTACTGAGTTACAGTTTAAGCTACTGCACTGGTGAAGAACTCTGAAGTAGTAGGTGAAAACTTTATTCAAAACCCATTTTTTTCTTTTATATATATATTTTTTAACAAGACAAATGCTTTTGAGTATTTGATTTAACTATCTGATTGCTTTTGATCACTTGTACACAAGTAATTACAGAAAAAATAAATGTATATTATATCTGCATGACTACATATATTCATAGCTGTATGAATAATTTCACAGCCCAAGCAACAGTTGCAACCTTCACAGTGAAACTTCCAAGTAGGCTCATTGACAGTTCACCACTTATGTGATATAAGAATGATATTATGCACATTTGATGTCTTACTGAGATGTGACAGGGGCTCCTGAGGCAATAGGAGCCAACAGGGAAACACCAGGGAAATACTTCAAAGGAATTAAGGGCTCTTCTTCTAAGAAGATGGAGAGGCCAACAGCTGAGGTGCCTCTATACCAATGCATGCAGCATGGGCAACGGAGAGGAGAGGCTGAAAGTCCCTGTGCTACTGGAAAGCTGTGATCTAGTTGCTATTACTGAAAATTGGTGGGACAAATCCCTTAACTTGAGTTTTCCTGTCAATGGCTGCAGGTTGTCACAGGAGACGAGAGGAGGAAGGGTGGAGAGGTTGTTTGATAAACCAAGAGTGTGAAGAGCTGTCTCTGAAGAACAGGTATCTACAGGCTGACAGCTGATGGGTAGGAATCAAACACCAAGGCAACAAAGGGAACTCAGTGGTTGGCATCTACTACAGGATACTCTAGGGGAGCCTATTGACGAGGCCTTCTTGCTCCAGCTAATGGAGGCATTGCACTTACAGGCTCTTGTCCACCTGGACAACTTCAAACGTGTCAACATCTGCAGAAAAAGTAGCATGGCAAGCAGCAGGAAATCCAAGAGACTCCTGGGACACATGGAGGGTAACTGCTAAAGCAAGGTAACAGCCTTAGCAGAGAGATGTGATACTGATCTGGACTGTATTACTTTCCTCCGCCCCTGGCCATGACATAGGATGTTTTTGAACAACATTAGGGTCTTGGTTATGCCCACAGGGCTTCAGGCTCTGCCCTTTCATGGCTACTACAGAAAATTAACTCTGTCCTTGGCCAAAAGCAGTCACACTCACATCACCTGAGCTATGACCAAAGCCCCTTTGCAGTGGGCGGCTCCAGTGAGCCGACAGGTGAACTGCTTGACTCCCTGCACCCACCACACACAGTCAGACGATGTTTCCTTATCAGCTCAACCCTAAGTTTCCCATAGCAAAGACTCAGATGTCTGGATGCTTAAAATAATTTAATCGTGATGCAACAACAGGATAACAGCTCAAGCTGGTGCCTCTGAGGAGGGACCCCGAACAAAGGAAACCCTGAACTTTTATACCCTCACGGTCCAAGAGCATGAAAGTCTCTGCTCTTCCTCCTGAGGAACCATGAAAATCTCTGCTCTTCCTCCTGAGGCACCGGCTCCTACTGTGTCTCTAAGTGTCTGTTCACTGGGCTGGCACCATAGGTCCCTGTGCCCTTCATTATGCAAAGGGTCAGTGCCAGTTCAAGGACTCTTGCCTCAGGCTCCTGCCAACCAGAGCTCGAACTGTAGCTGCACAACAAGCTATCAGCACTAAATGTATTCAAAAGAACTGCATCCAGTTCTGGTGTACAGGAATGGCCTTTTAGCGTGGCTCCAGAGCATGGGCCACAAAAATCATCAGATGGCTGGAACACCTCTCCTAGGAAGACAGACTGAAAGAGTTGGGGTTTTTCAGCCTGGAGAAGGCTCCAGGGCAACGTTATTGCAGACTTTCAATATTTAAAGGGGGATTATAAGAAAGATGGGGACAAAGGTTTTAGCAGGGACTGTTGTGATAGAACGTGGGGTAATGCTTTAGGGTAAAGTTAGATTAGGAATGAGATTTATATTAGGTATCTTTTACAATGAGAATGGTAAAATACTGGAACAGATTGTCAGAGAAGTGGTGGGTGCCCCATCCCTGGAAACATTCAAAATTAGTCTTGACAGGCTCTGAGCAACCTGATATAGTTGAAGATGTCCCTGCTCATTGCAGCAGGGTTGGATTAGATGACTGTTAAAGGTTCCTTCCAACTCAGACTATTCTCTGACTCTATAATAATTAGCAAGCCAAGAAAATCTACCCAAAATACCCAAAGGAAAAAATAAGACAGCTAAAAATAAGCAATTTGAGAACCAAACACTGTTTGTGGTATGACAGAAGTGGTTATGCAACTATAAACAAAATTATTAACAAGAGAAGTCTACATATAAAGGGAAGCTATGGTAACCTTTAAACATGTGGTGTCCACACTCTTCTGCCTGTGCAATTTGGACACTGGCTGGTAACAGAGCTTTTGTGTAACTTTTGTGTAACTTTAGTTCAGAGGCTGCATTGCGAGTTACAGACTGGACTTTATATAAATCCATTCTAATGAATTCGGTAAACTTGGAGCCATAAGCATCTTTGCTAAAAACGACTGCAAATGGCAGGGGAAACTGCCTTGCTCCAGAGTATCAAAATTCACATTAGCACTGCTTTCAGCGATCAGCTGATGCCTATTAGAGAGGGGTTACACAAGGCATTAGTTTGAATCTCTTTGTCCTTTAAGGAAAGCAAATCTGTCATCAAACTTTGTAGATTCTGCTCATCTCTATTATATATTCTGAAACCAGAAGGAAATACTGGTTTGCTCCATAGTAATAACAAACAGAAAAAATACAGAAGAATTATAATTAACTAGAGGAAGGGCAGGGCATGGCTCAGAACTGTATTGCTCTCGTTACCATGCTGTAACTATGAAGTCTTCTGTTCAACAGCTATGCCAGAAGTGACCACAGTGTAATCATTTATGCAGTGATGATGCAGTGATGTGGCATGATCTGATATATTGATCAGAAGAAAGGCATTACTAAACATTCATTTTACATGGATAAATTCTTATATATTTAATACCTCAGCAATTTGTGTTCCTGTGGCTGAGTCATAGATCCAGGTAAAAAGTTAATCACTTCAGAAAAGTGATAAATAGCAAGAACTTGAGTAAGTTCCACAAAGATGTGGAGATAATTTCTTGCCTCAATTTCACTGAAGTGAATGAGTATAAGACTTGATGACTCTGAAAACAATGAAAGATCATGCCTATGAAGTCAGAAAATTGTGTTAAAGAAAGCAGAAGAAATCTGGAGAAGGAGAAAAGCCCGGGACAAAAAGCCCCACAAAACCCAAACCAAACCACAACAACAAAACCTCACAAACAAACAAACAAACCCCTCAACCAAACAGAAAAAAAAAAACAAACCAACCCCCCCCCAAGAAACTGTTAGAGGAAATGTTAGTTACAAGAATAGATTGAAAGATCTGCTTTTGGCATCTGCAATCTCAAAGCCGTGTATTCATTTAGCAATACTAGGAGGGTTAACACTTGAAAAGCTGACACTGAAACAGTACCTGTTATCCAATCAACATGGACGAGTTTTGGTGGTTTAATTTGTGAAGTTTAAAATCTGTAGGAAAATTCATGTTTTCAATGTTTTGCCATTCTCACTATCTTCACCAGATGTGTGAAGTGTTTTGCCAACATTAACAACAAATGTGGAAGAGGAAAGTATTGTTTCTGTTTGTGAATGCAAAACTGGCAGAAAGAAGCTAAAATCACTTGGCAAACAGATTAGGAACACCAGAGAGATGCATATGTTAAGCATATCTCCCAACTTACTATCCAATTCAGTGCTGAAGCCACTAAAGCATTTTTGACAATGGAAACTGCAGTAATTGATTCAGTCACATGGATTTTACTTTCTCTACATAATACTTGATCATGAATGGCGTTGCCACGTTGCTTCAACATGGCTGTGGAGATGAATAAAAACAGTGGAAATATGCTCCAAGATTCCTCATGCTACTTTCAGATTCCATCCAGACTTCTATTACCACTCAGTGCCTTCTGAATATGAAAGGTCCTAAGTTAGAAAAGGTGAAATGCCTGTACCAAGTCCTCAACCGAAGCCTGGGATATCTGGAATAAAATTATGTGTTCTTACCCAGACTGATAATGAACTCTCAGATGTCTTCCTCCAGCTGTGTTTTGCTGTGGTACTCACCTCTGTTTCAGAAGCTGTTTGTTGTCCTCAATGGTTATACTGTCAGCATGGTCCCGCTTGAAAACTTCAAAAGCTTCCTGACATCCAAGTGACATCTTTCCTCCTGTCCCAAGACAAAAAAAAAGAGAACTATTCAGAGTCATCAAAAGATAGACATTTTCCACTTATTTAGATTCTTTTTAGACAAATGCAGCGAGACAGTCCAGGGGTCTTAAAGCAAAGAAAAGACTAAGTTCAGTTTTCCACTGACGGGAAAGCATTCTTGACAAAAGATTTCTGTTATCTGACAAATTAATTATGTTTCACTTCACTTCTCTAAAGTCTGAATACTTGAGGTATATAATTTCTCAAGACAATTTTAAATGTTTCTAAGCAAAGCCAAGCTTTGAAAATTTAAAATATGTGAAATATTCTTAAGTGTGAGCCAGAGGTATTTTCACAACAGCAAAATGCAATTTGCTTCTGTATTTCTTTCATCTGTTTTACATTGGACCCTAAATATATCTTGAATATTTTCATTATTCTTGGAAGAAAAAAATCAGGCTTCTTTTAATTATGTATTAGTAAATACTTTTCCATACCCTCTTAGGTAAAGCAAGAATTCTACCTACAAAAATGGTTGCTGCCTGCCTTTTTACTTTTCCAACGTGACGTTTGTTTCCTTTTGTGCACTGGAATGTCAAGACTTATTTGGCCTTCAAATGTTTAAAAATCCCTAAACAAAAATATTACAGTCTGTATTATTTTCAGTTCTCATTGCTAGATGATCTATAGATCCAAGTAAGATATCATGTATCTGTATTATTACTAAAAAATTCAAAGGCTTAAGGAGAATGAAAGCTTATGTCAGTATCTGTGTTATCACCAGTACATTTAAGTCAAAAAATAAGCAAGAAGAAAGGATGAGACTTGCATTTAAATAAATTACAGGAATGAATATAGCTCAGGAGCAGAAACCTCAAGAATTATATTCCTTAAATTGGAATTTGACTCTCTTTTGGTTATTTCCCCTCTTAAGTCTTTCTTTTGTCCTACCACAAGTCCGCCTTCCTGCTTCAAAGCTATCGAGACCCTCAAAACCGTTGTAAACAAGAGCTATAAAGCTTCCTAGAATTTCTGCTGTGCAAGTGTTTTTCTCTATGTTTTATGCCAATGGACCAGCATTACCAATAACACATGCACATATACCAGCTTTTTTTTTTTTCAGGCTACCTGCTTTGCAATTTTGGTGTAACGGTTTTTTCCTTCTCCAGGTTTCTCCTGCTTTAACAAAATTTTCTCATTTCATAGGCATGAAATACATTATTTTCAGTGTCAGGGTCACCAAGTCTTATTTATGTCAGTGAAACTGACACAAGAAATAGGCAAAACATGCCTAAACAGGCTGGGATGTGCAATACTGGGACGTTACCCTTTTCTGAGTTCTAGGTCCATAAGCTGCATTTTAAAGTCATTCTAAATATATTCTGCTGCACCTTATATCAGGATAAGTTTCCATTGACAGCAGTGAGATTTCTGTGATGTAAGATACTGTTTACAGAGAAGGCTGGTAACAAAAACTAGGACTCAGGGTTCAAGGATCAGTAAAAGTTAAAAAAAAAAAGTATTTAAAATATAGAGAAAAAATTGCCCCCTGTTTCAGTCAAAAGAATCAGCACATCTGTTACCAATTCAAAAATTTTGAGTTGAAAATAGAACCACTAGGAATGTTTGAATGGCAAAGCATGCTGAAATGCTCAATCCTTTTTGAATAAGAAAATCAAAGAAAGATACAGTGCAGTATTTACTGTTGTGTGATCCAAAAGAGCAAGAGAATATAGGAAAATATATTTTTCTGTGGTGATGACCTGAGAGTATAATGTTCATGTTTCATGTCTGCCTTGAAGAAAAACAGGCAGCTTTGAAAGCAGAATTTTATAGCTCATTCATCCCATCTCTAGCACTAATCTTAACATGCAGCCTGAATTGACCCCCTAAAATTGCTTTTATTGCAGAAAAATCTTGTATTAAGTGCAGAAAGCCTGGACAAAATTCATGATCACACCTAAGAAAAACAATGGCATGCCCTTACTCATACATAACAATGCAACGTAAAGTAATAACTCTTCTGGCCATGAGCTGCCTTTGAGAGTACAAGAAAAAACAGTAAAGTAAATTTGAAAAACAAAACTATTACAGTGATTATTGCTACTGTCTGGCAGAAATGCATTAACCAAAATTAAAGGTAACTTGATAATCATTTTCCAGCAATAGCTTGAAGAGGCAGCAAATTTGTCCAGCCAAACAAAGCACACAAAAATAGATCCCCAGAACACTTGGGAAGGGGAAATTTTCTGGTTTATTCTGATTCATTGCAGGTTCATTTTAAGAAAATAGCGAATCATGTGAAGTAGTAAACAACCCATTCTGCAATTGGTATAAAAGGAAAGAAACTTAGAAAGGACCATTGAGATTATATTTCAGTATAATATGAGCATAAAGCAGCTATAGAAGAATATTGCAGCTAACAGATAATGACAGAGACATTTAGGAAGTTAATAAGGGAAGACAACAGTGCTAATGAGAGACTGCAAGAGACATTGAAAGCTTGATGGAGTAGTTGTATTTTCTTTCTGCTCAGTAGTGAAGATTATATCTTTTCCGTGGTTGATGTCGTATCTTCAATCACACTGTTTAAATTTCCTTAAATAACCTGTAATTTCATAAAATAGCCTCACCTTCTTTCAAATGACCTCCAAGTGCCATGGTGCATTAACTTTATTGGCATGCTGTTTCTCCTGGGCTTAATTCTAACAAATAAACTGTACATTCTTTTAAACCAAGGTGTTATTGAATTTGTTTTTCTCTAGCTTTGAAACTGAAATCTATGTACAGCAATACATACATTATATAAACAGAGAAGAAATCATTGATAAGGACAAAATTTTGGCAGGGTAGTGGCATAGTGCAGCTAAAACTGCTAGAGAAAACAATTTCTTTCACTCTTACAAGCCAAACAATTCCTCCTCTCCTTCTTAATTACCATGGCATAGTGTTACAAAATAAATATTTGAAAATTCTTATCTAAGGAAGAACCATTATATCCTGCAGCATGAGAACCAGGAAACACACGTCATCAAGTCATTACAATGTGAACTGGAATAATCATTACCATAAAAATAATTCAGATCATTGGAAAAAGCATAAAAATTTGCAATCACATTCAAGAAACCCCAGTTGACAGGGTTGCATAAGGAAGAGATAAATTTTATATCAACCTAACTTTAATTATACCTTTCCTGTTAGGTTGTGTAACTTGGCTTTAATTTTAAAACACAAATATGCCCAACTCACACAATGTGAAATTCACAGCAAACACATTTATAGCATTTATAGCAAATTCACGCAGCTGAAATTTTGGTTAAATTCATGTTCAATCCACATCCCGAATTTGAATGTTTGTATGTTTAAGAATGTTCTCATTGAAGGTTTGATTTCAATCTGTACTCCTATCCAGTAAGTCTCTCAACTTTCACAGTAAGCAAAAAAATTTGATTCAATAGGCTTCTCTACCGAAATGTGCAAATTACAGCCATCCCACTGAACTTGGGTAAGCCAGCAGGGCGGCAATGATGTTTCACAAGCTCTGGACTAGAGCAAAAATATCTGAAATGACCAAGAAATAGAAAGATTGCTGTAGTATTGATAATTGGTTAAACTTTTGAAACCAGTAATAATTCAAAATACACGGAGCAAAACTGTAATAAGGCTTTTGGATGTTGCTGATTACTTTTTAAAGTAATAAAAGACCAAGGTGATTTAAAGACTCAGGTGGATGCCTCTAACAGGTAAAAGCCTGCAAAGACCCTGGCAGATATTCTGCATATTATTCTATCACACACTAATTTAGAGATCATTTGTTCTACGCTGTTCAATACACAAGTGCTGTTTACAGCCATTCTAAACACCAAATGTTAAGTTTAAAGGAACTTTAAAGGAACACATAGGGTATAGTGTGGTGCTGGGTGCTCAACTGCCAGCAGAAAAATTATTTGGCTGAATGTTATTTTCAAATAAAATAGTATCCACTGGGATTACTCAAGGACTACACTGAGGAAGTAAGAGCATGAAAGGGGAGCAATACAGACCTCATTTTGTTGTCAAAAGCAATAAAACACAGTTGTATGTATTTAAATGACAATACTGATTTTTAAATGTATCCAACACCAACAAATCTTACTGTATTAGTGATCACAGTTTATAAATGCTGGACAATTTTAAAGTACTTTATTTTAGTGGTTTGGTTTTTTTTTTTTCCCATGCAGATTTCAAGACTGCTCAGTCTGGAAATGGCACTTACAGTGTTGAGTCTGGCCACCTCTGGTTTTAGGTTTGTTTGCTGCTCAGAGGGAGAAGACCTTCATAAAGTTTAATGCATGAAAACCACAGAAAAAAATTTACATTACTCTTCAGTTAGGTCTGGAAAAATCTGTCAAGCAATAGCATGAAATTGATATTTTCTCTGTCTGAAAGCAGAACCACAGTGTCTCCTCACAACACAACCTTGTAACCAGATTTTGGTCCTGGTATGAGAGTTCTGAGAGGGTTTCAACAGCCCTTATGCCAGAGGCTGCCAGTTTAACCCACAAAAAATTGGAAACAACTCTCCAGAAGAGACGTATTAAGATTGCAAGTTGATCTGTTCTGACGGAGGAACATTAAGACCGTTGACAAAAGCAAACTCTTGGGAATAACTGTTTAGACCATGTATTCTGATGAGAAAGACATCTGTCTGTGTATCTGCTCACGTATTTGTCTTGCAGAAACTACATTTTCACAGTAAAATGAGTTTGTTGTTCCATTTTCTTTCCATATTTACTAAGTGCTCTATTAGACAAGAATTGTCAACCTTTCCACTGAAATCAATAGAAGTGAAAAGTCCCCTTGGCTCAAGGGAATGTCTCATTCAAGCGAATGTAGTCAGAAGAATTTCAGGATAGCAACTAATGGGAATTGTGAGTCTTCATACTTATGGGGACTGTCAGCCTGTGGGCTACTACGTATTTCCACTTATCATCAAATGAGAACAAAGGAACTGCGAAAACTTCAAATGAAACTAAAGTCAAATTATTTAGTAAGTCTTTGCAACAGAACTAAGGTAGTAGAGGTAATGTAAGCATAATTCATTACATCTTTACCAGGATCCATCAAGATATCATAGCCATCTGTTCAGAATGGAAAAAAGATGTAACAGAGCTTGCAGTAATGAGTCAATAAAGAATAAATATTTTAAAATACATAAGCAAATGGCAAAATAATATACAACAAATACTTGCCCACTGCAAAGCTCAGCTAAATTTCTCATGAAAAGCATGTGTATTACATATAGCTACCTTCATTAGATTACAATTGAAAAATGGGAAAGACATAAAACAAGGTTGCTCACAGCACTCCTGCAGTGTTGAACAGTTTCAGGGAAAGTTAAAAGCCTTAAAGGAAAACCAGAATATTTGGACACAATGAACTAAATAAAACATGGGCATAAATCCATTTCTCTGTCTCTGGAATCCATGTCAGACGGCACATCACAAGTGAAAATTCCCTCTGTGGAACCATTGAGCTATTTGGTGCATGGGAACCCAGTCCTTATCTCTTCCACACAAAATTAATTGATTGACAAGACAAACTATTCCACAGATGTTGAAATAATTCATAAATGGAAGAGAAATCACCATTCAATGAAACCCTGAAAATTATGAATGGCAAAGAACAATCTTGTACAGGAGCATGTCAGACAAAAGTCAAAGACAAGCACCATTTCTAGTGCAATTAATATCACTAAAAATGGGATTGCTTTAAGATCATTAAAATAAAACAACAAAACCTAGATATTATACATAATTTCAACTCTGTAAAAGCCAAGTTTTATAAAGTTCAACTGAAATGCTTCCAAAAAACCCAACAAACAACTACTTACAAGAATCCCATTAGGAGTAGACTACTACATTAATTAATATTCCTCTGCAGGAGTACTAAGGAAAATACTGAACTGTACTTCAAAACCAAAGGTTAAATGAAGTATAAACTTAATTTAAAAGAAGATGAAATTGACGATTTTAAGATTGTCTGAGACCACAGAACAACAACAAAACTCCAAATGGGATATAATAGATGAATTTCATCAGGTTGAATTTCTTCAGTTTCATTATTTTAAGAAATTTCAAGTGACAGTACAGGTATGTTTTTAACATCTCTACTTTGCAACAAAATCCACTTGATCTTTAATGTCTAATGACAGTCAGAAATGTGGTTTTAGGCTCCTTACCGAAATGTGGCAAGTCTGACTTGGGGTTGAAACTTAGAGTGGTATCTATGTGTAAAGATTGAAACTATTGAAATATCTGTCCCTCATTTTCCTTTTCTGGAAAATTAGCATACCAGTTTGTCTCCCTGTCAAATGTCGCAAAGCACAATTTTAGTGAGAACTGCAGGATAAAAGAAAACTGTTAACAGTAACTTTAAATACTGTCATAACCTCCCCCTGGCAGAGCACATAGTTTCCTACATGACAGACTCAGTTAACATGACCATTTTGGTCTCATTATGTTTTAATTTCTTACAGATTTCTCAGATGTAATTTGTTGTATTTCTCAGATATAATTTTTCTTATGATTTCTCAGATTACACGGCATGGAATCAAGATGCTCTAGAATATCTGCCCTAGCACTGATTTACAGCATGCTTACTTTTGTGTTGCCTCATTATGTCAGTATATTCTTTTTAAAGAGTCAATGGGTAGCAGAGTTATCAATGTCAAAGTTGGAACACAGGACATGAGAATGCAGTTAGAGGATATTTGGCAAAACCAAAATATTTGTAGATATCAGCAGTGGGGAATAAAATAGGGTACCTATTGATAGTCATGTTCTGACACAAATATTATTGCAGAAATATTTGACATTTCATGTATGACAGTCTGAATGTCTCAAAACAGAAAAAAATTCAGCTGCTATTTGCAACCATTTATTCCTCTAAAGCTGCCTGTGAGATCATATTTGATCATATAACACATACACACATTGAAAATCCTTAATGAGTAGGTACAAAGGGAAAGCCTGAAATGAAGCATGGTAGGCTTGGCAGAAGCTTGGTGGGTGGATATGAAGGAAAATATGAAGTCAAACCCACAAGAACTTTAGGAGACCCACCCAATGGTGCTGTCACTTCTAAATAAATAAGATTCACTTTTGCATATGACAGAACCACCCATTTCAGGTAACTTCTCATAAAACAGGACATGTATGTCATACTACATGGTGCACTTTACATCAAACATCACATAATACAAATAAACTGTGCATTTCCCTTGTTTTGTAGGAATCTAAATTTGTTCCCTTCAATGGTTGATGCAGTTGTAGAAGTTTTACTAAATATAAGAAAGGGCCTATATATATGCACTTGAGTAAATTCAAATTAGATGTGATTTTAAATCAAATTAAGACTACCGAGTTTAAGATGAGGAGCTCAATTAAGATTGAGTAAGAGCAAATTAAGTGTGTTTTGACATGCTTCATGTATTTGACATGTTGTAGCAGGAACATTTGCCATTTCTGCTTTAGACCTGAAAAAGGGCTCTTATGTTCAAAAACTTTTCTGCCTTTTTCAACTAGACCAACATATTTACAAAAAAATAGTCTCAACATTTGCTCAATTTACATGTTCTATGCTGTTTTGAGTGATAGATATGGTATTTAAATTCTCCTTTTCAATATATCTTTCTCAATTTTAGAAGAATCACTCTGAATGGTGGATAAGAATATTTCAAGAGCTCTACAAAATGACAGCCTACATGAATAGAGTCATGACAGCATGGACCAAATGCAAGTGAAGTTTTTTGTTTGGGACATCTGTAGACATCTGCATGTATTTTTGGTGTCTGGAGAATCATTTCTACCACCAGGCTTGCCAGTAACACCATAAACCACAAAAGAGGCATATTTCATTTTCAGAGCAGTTTAGCAGAGGGAAAAGAACTTGTTATAAACATCAATCTGGTTTTGGAAACTTACTGTACTTTTAATTTCATATTGCATTTTAGTTTTTTCTTTATTAAGATACTGAGGTTTTCTGAAGTAGAAGCCTATATATACTACATCTTAGGTAGAAAAGAAAAAATCCTCTGTAGTGGGTATTCTTTCCCCCATCAGAAATGCTAGCATTGAATGAGATATGCTGAGGTAGAGAGATGAGAGAAGAAACCATGACATAAACTCCCTGGTAAGCTATTTCTTTTTACCAGGCAGAAATCTAATTAACTAATTTTAAAAATTACTATCTATGTATATTCTAGATGAACATCTTTACTACTTCCATCTCTTAGCTCTTTTGCAAGCTGAACATTAGCAATTAAGAAACGAGTGAAATTTCTCTGTAAAAGAATGAAATTTGATTCTTGTTCTGTTGAAACTTTTATTGGGATTCATCTCTGAGAATGAACACAGAAGCCTGTGTTGTATACTAATGCCCAAATTTGAAAAAGTAATTAGGCATGTTATACCTCAGCAATGACCACAATAAATTTCAAGCACTCACCTACAGAAGAAGCGTTCCATCCTTCTCTGAACGTCCTGTAACTGCTACATTACAGACTGCATCAATGTGTATTAACTGTACTCTAAATACACACACAAAATTGAGCCTTCAGAAGTTCCAACTAATCTCCTTGCAACTGAGGACTTCTAGGCATATGACAAGCTCCAGAAGTCCAGCAGAGTCAAAATAGGAGTCCTGCGCACATAAATCAGCAGAAGTTTAGAGAACGCTTGTGTAACTTTCATGCTCTTAAAACACCTACTCTGACATAAGTTGTTGAATTTGCTTTGGAATTAAGGACATTGTGCCTCTTGTATTACAAAAAGTGTTTTTTAGTAAGACTAAGTAGAGATCAGTGTATGTAGAAAGAGAGCAGTTATTACCAATCCAGGCACATTCATATATTCAATTTTTACCTGTAGTGGTTTTGAAACAGCAGACAAAGCAGAAAAGGAGGAGAGAACAATGGGGCCTGAACTTACACATAAAATAAAACTGGCTAATTTCTCTCCTGAATTTTCACTTCAGTTTTTCAAATTTTATCATATTGCTTTTACAAAACTCTCAGCTATCTTTAGGTGAAGCTTCTCATTATTTTAGACTTTCCTCGGCTGTTAAAGGCTTTTTACTGCTTTTAAGAACTCTTTTGACCATATTTTATTTTGAATGGGGAAAGAATCTATCTTGAAGGATTGAGGTGTAAAGGAAACACTAAATCTTTTTAGAGTGTAGAAAAAAGAAAATGCCATATACATCCTTTTTAAAGTCAGTTTTGCCAAACCCACGCCTAAGTGTACTTGCCTTCTGAATCAGTTAACATAGTCCAGAAGGCTGAGCAGGTTTAAATAAAGCTGTAATTTGCATTTTTAATAAAATATTTTGAGCAGTAAAAATAATTTATTAAAAATGCAAATTAGATCTATATTTAAGTTAGTTTTACCAAAATCCTACTACTCACTAAAAATGGAATGAAGTAGAACAAATAGTTCTGAATTTAAATCCATTTTTTTCTGACAATAATGACAAATAATATGCACATCCCATTTTTATGAACAAAATGATGCCAAACATTAATAGTATCCCCTTTCAATATTCTAAGAACAAAACCTTCAGAAACAGATTCCATGAGCAGAAAAATATAAATATTAACTTGAACATTCTTAATATATAATATAAAGTTTACTTAAGTTCACATGATTTTGAGCTATAGTCATTAGCAGTCATTATTTGCAAAAAGAGGAATCCTGCCTCTATGGAAATACTGATAAATTAATCAAAATGGTAAAGCAGTAGCTGTCCTTGTTATAAAAGATACATGAACAGCTGATCCAATTTTTAGTATATCAAAATGCACCTATAGCAAGACCTTTTGAAATGCAGCTGAAAACTGTTAAAAAGAAAGTTTAATTTCCATCCCTAGTATATTCCTTCTGTAGAGAAAAATAAAGAATGAGGTATCTTCCCTTTGTTTTTATCAAAGTTATTTTGTTTGCCAAGACTGAAGCCATTGGTTGTTTCCAATGCCACTGGAGATCCATGTTTATTTTATGTATAGTAAGTATATATGCACTGATGTTATGTTGTTTAACTGTTCCATTCCTGTAGTGTGCTACACAAAGTGTAACATGGAAAGAAATGACTTAAAGGCAACAAGGAGAATTTCTATTCATATATAGGTGAGAAAAGGAAGGCTAGGGAAAGTGCTGAATGAGGTGGGGAGCCTGGTTACACTGGACATGGAAAAGGCAGTGGTTCTGAATGCCTTCTTCACTTCAGTCATTACTAGCACAATCAGCCTTCAACTATCCCAGGTCCCAGAGACCAGGGAAAAACTCTGTATAAAGGCAGAGACATAAACTCCATTTGAATGCTTCTTTTGCCATTCTTCTAATACAGCACAGGCTTAAGAAATTCTAAGATAAATCTATGACTTGCTTTACTTAATAGCTTACAGATAACTTTGAAAATTTGCATTTAAATAACAATGTATTTAGACTCTACTAAAATATCAACATATGCAGAGGAAAAATCATGTATACTGAATGGAAATACTACTTTTATCAACAAAAATGTAACTGCCATTAAACTCTATGACACTAGGCTCTTGTGAGGTGACCTTTTTTCTGGTTACAAATTAATAATACATTAATTATTGTTACTGAATATCTGCTTACATGCTTCCAAGTTCCTAATGTGACAACAGAGTTCTTATCCTCTGTAACCGATATCCCTCTTCAGTTACTCTAGGTATGTCAGTACTTTTGCTCTGGCAATTCCACAACCAAAGAGGTTAAAAATTGTCATTGCAAAACCATAGAACAACTGCAGAAGGTTAAGTATGTGGATGTATTCTTTTCTTAGAGTGGATATAAGCTAAAGTGAATACTCAAAATATGTAGCTTACTATTTCAGCGCAGTTCAAAAGAAACACCATCTAAATGCACATGTTTGAGTGAAGGAGGATGGAAGGAAGCTGGGCTAAAGTGTTATCAGGGTCAGTGAAAGTTAGTATTGAAATACATAATCCTATGTATTAGCTAAAAGCCTCTAAAACCTTGCATGTTATAAATTTGGGACTTCTTATGTATGACAAAATGATAAAAGCAAAAACCTCATTGCTTAAAACAAGACTAAAAGTAGCAAGTGGTAAAGTCTCTCTAGATCACTGGAAAAAAATAAAAAATCCTTGAGAAATTTCATTAATTGTACAGAAATATTTCTGGAATTCAAACAAATATCCCTGTTTATTCCTCTTGGCACAGGCACTCCTCATAGAAGACTGAGAAACATTTGAAAAAACCCAACTCATAGGATTCTAATAACTCATCTGATCTAGAAGCAATATTTAAAATCTCTATGTTTTAAATTGAAAATGCAATTAAAACCAGGAACGTTAAGTTCTCCAACTAGTACTACCATCCTTACCTGAAATACAATCCTTAATTTCCACTATTATTGTGGAAAGAGCCACTCAAATATAGAAATATCTCTAGGTTTTGAGTTAATAGGACCGAATGGGAGAGTTCCCCACTGCCAGTTACGCAATCTTCAAATAGCTAAAAAAGGATTATTCTTTACTACATTATATGTCTAGCCCTTTTTCAGCCAGAGCTCAAAGCCTCTTCCCTTCAATCCAGGCATTGAAGGGAACCCCGGACCTTTGCCTCTTTGTGCATTCATTTTTGGGGCATGGTACATGCACTCTAGGATGATGAATGAAGAACACCTCCTATGCCTAAGTACAGTACTGCTCCCAGAACCAAGAAGGAATATAAAGGGGAACAGAGGAGGAACATATTAATTACAAATTAATTCTGCACCTGACAGTCTCAGGCTCACGACATTCTGAAAGCAGCAAGGGGGATCATGCTGGCCATGAGCAATGTTTATGCTATTGCTGCTGGAAAAAGTTGAGTGAGATTTTTTTGTTAAATATACCTTAATGCATTATAATAAAGAACAACTACTTAATGATAAGAAACTTCTATTTTGAGCTTAGAGTTATAAAACTATGCGCACAGTAAAATTACTCGACAATTAATTCCTACTCTCCCATACTCTCAAGGTCAAATTCCACCATACTGGGCCACTGAAGTGATTAAGATACCTTCTTTGAGGGCAGGTCTGCTGCAGAGAATGAATTTCTGTCATACCAAAGAGAGAATGAATAGCCAGAGACAGCTAAGACCTCATAATTACTGCTAAATTGACCAAAAGATCTGTGCTATTCATTTGATTTTTCTGTCCTCAGAGAAAACATTAGAAATAACCCTGTCAGGGCTTACAAATACAGTTTTGAAACAGAAGCACACATATAAATTCCAAATTCAGTCCCTGAAACCTCACCATGCAAAAATTAATTCAATTTTTTGAAGAAACTTGCATCTTAAATTGTCCCTAAAGGCAGGAAGTACCTTCTACCCTGTAGCTGTGAGTTAGTGTGGCCTATCCCATTAACAGTAAGTCCTGCTTCCATAACAACAAATAACCACATTCTGCAAAATAATCATTCATTGTACAGCAACTGTTCCCCATGACATAAAAGTCAGATGTGATACTGGAGTGTGGTAAAATAAACCTATGACTTGGCAACATCAACTTGCTTATAATAATTCACAAAATGTTTGTCTTTCAGAAATCTATCCATGTATCTTTAGCAATTTCTTGACCATGTATCTTTTCGTCTTTTTGGTGAGTGCCTATTTATAGAAATATATGTTACTGTTTAATTTCCATAAGCCCATGAAAAATTATAATGATTCCAAATCATTGCTATTAGATGTGTATTTAAACTACATGATTACACATTTTTTTTTTCACCCTCAACAGTGATGATGGAAGTAAATTAATTTAGAAACTAAATTGCTGATCCTGCAAATAAACAGGCACGGACATTTTTCACCCCGAGTACATTCATGGCAATTGAAGAGACAGCCAACATAAGTACATAATAAACACATGGATAAGCATAGAGATGCAAAGCCTTTCTTGCTCCTGAGAATAAACAAGTGAAAAAAAGATCTCTAATATTAGAAGGACATCTTCATTATTCAAAATACAAATTCTTTTTATTTTCTTAAACACGTATACAATTGCACAATAACATGCAACACATTTGACATAATCTGAATATGTTCTCTTTAGAGAACTGCTCCCACTAATTCACTGATATTGTCAGCTTTTATTTATTCTGCCTGTAGTCTACACAATAAGTAAAAAGAGAAAAGGAAAACTTTATTATGATGCCCAACATGTCTATTGTATTAAAATTGAGAATAATAAGTAAAAATAATGTAATCTGGGTTCTTCTGAATTTTAATTATTGCCTTTTATTTTCGTGATTCATAAAACTCTCACTTTAATCAAAAGTGATGAGATTCCTGTACCAGAGATGTTAAAAGCAAAACTGATTACTCATAGAGGCGAGAATCCCCTATTGCCTCTCTGGCTCATCATGCCACAGAGTTTTTCTGGTGAAAATTCAGTGGTCTCAGAAGTTATTTGAGGGAACTTCTCTTACAAAAAAATCAAAACAAAAAAGCCCAATCATGTAATATAAAGTATTTGAGTGAAATTCCATTTCATTTGGCACAATTCCCACTGTGAAAAGCAACTTCTTTCAATTCCTTTTAAACCAAAATTTGTAACCAACTGAACTATATAATTAATGTGCAACAACAGATCAAAAGACGATTTTTGCACCAATAACCTCTGTAGCTCTAAATCTGCTTATGTCAGGACATAGAATAAAAAGTGGTTTTGCCCCTTGAAAAATCTGTTGAAATAAGTGGCTATCACTAGAAAAATAACATAATTCTTCTTGAATGCCAAGTACACCATGTTTATTTGATGGCTTTAAACTCATTGTTTTCCTGAAGATCAAAAGGGGACAATAAATTATGGACATTCCTTGTCATTCAAGCTTACTACAATATTAAATATGCTGTATCAGAGCCATGAGCTCTTATATCAGGCTTTAGTTAATGAGATAAACCTGCTGAAATTCAAAAGGATGTCTTCCTGGAACCCTTTTTCTTCTAGTATTCCCTAATGCAAAGTTGTTTTAACACTTCTGATACAAAATTAAGAAATTCTTCTATTTCCAGCCACTGGTCATTACTCAAACTGATGTAACTCTCTCTCTGTACACTTAAAGATTAAAGGAAATTTCTGAAATATTTAGAATTATTTCTCCCCAGAATTATAGCTGGATGTAAATGGCATAAATAGAGAGTGCTGATCAAAGTGGGGAGGGCTAGCAGAAGAAAAGATTCATAATAAAATATTTAATAATTTTAACACAACCTTCCCAGCCCACTCTGAGTGCTTTACTCTTCTCTCTTCTTACTGAGAAAGTCGAGACAGCTTTTCATGAAATATGCTTGTATGCAGCTTACTCTCAGAATTTACAATGAATATCAAACATACTATATGTTTGCTTGTTTAGGATTTTAAGTAGTAAGCATAACCTAGAGTTTCAGCAAAGCTTCCCAGACAAATTAACTATCAATAAAGAGAAACAGTTTCAAGAACTGGGTTAAACAATTATGTTGACTCAAAATTAAGAGTCAAGACTTCCAAGGTTTTATATTGGTTTTTGCTTCTAATTCACTCTCTTACTTTCACAAATCATTTCAACTGCTCCTCAATGTAAGAAAAACAAGATTTTGCTCTTACACATGGCTTTTGAACATGAAATCTCAAAGCGATCAAGGAAGATAAGCCACTCTTAATTTATTTCACAGTTGAAGAAACTGATTCAGAGAGATGAGGTCACTTGAGTAAGTTCACAAACTTAGTAAATAATAAGGATTGAAATAAAAACCAGATGCCCTGCATCTCAGTCTAGGATCTTACTCAATGCAATGTATTGCCACTATAATGCAGTGGAAAATTGAGTTGTTTTATTTGTGACGAACAACAAGAATAAGCCAGCTGACAACCTCAGTCAGACAATATTCTTTATCACAAGCATTCAGTGAAAAATCAGAAACACACAAAGACATATGTTAACAGGAGCTCCTACATTATTCTGGAAATATTCTTATGAAGAAGTTTCATTTCTTTAGGAATAATAAGTGTGGCACAAGCAGTCAATGGGCACAAGTGCAAACCACACAACTGTCTGAATTTTCTCTGCTTAAGTAATAAAAAAGAACATTACAAACCCAAAAAAATAGATGATTACATGAAGAATAAAATATAAAAAGAAGTAACAAATGAAAAGGGAAAGGTAAAGCTTTCACTCCCCTCTAAATTTACAGCTGCTGCTGTTTATGACATAGTAAGCATAGCCTTTGACACTTGGGAAAGGTATACAACATGTTTGCTTATCTTTACTTTTAATTAATTGCTCTGAACTGCTTCCAAAATATTTTTTCCTGTCTCTGCTAATAGAATCTTTAATGACTGGATAAACACTCTATGTATACAATGGTTATAATAAGTTGTTTCATATGTTGTCACTCTGTAGTAAGCAACTACATCTATTACTAAAAATATATATTCTGATTCCTTGATTATCTGTGAAATTTGCAGCTTTTTTCTGACATTAAGGTTTTTTCTAAGTACATACTTTCTTCTCTAAAATTTAGGATTTTGCAATATTATTTATAAGAAAATGGAAATTTTTCAAGATTCTTATCTGATGCATCACAGTACGACTCATTGCTACTACATTTCTCAACATACGTTTTTCCCCTCTTAGCAATTCTGAAACAGCCCCTCATTAGAACAACCCTTTAAAAAATGATTTGATACAAAACAGCTTTTGACTACTGCTTTTCAAGCATCTGAAAAATATCCATGATTTGACCCTGAGATTAAGGGTTTAGGAAGATGAAGGTCGTGCTTATATTATTGGCAGTTATCCAGCACTGTGAGGAAGGTTGCAGGCACTATTATTGAAATATTAAGGATAGTAACTTTCAGAAAGTAGGCAAAAAACTCCTCAAAATCCCCAAAAACCACAAAAATAAAAAAAAATAAACCCAGAGGGAAAAAAAAGAAATTGTGCTTTAAATCCAGAAAGTTAGACTAGAAACAGATGAATTTGCAATACCATTCAAAAAATAGCACCTGACTAGTCAGATAAAATGATCATATTTTTAGCAAAATATGTTTACTGTTACATCAACTCATGCCTCCTTTTTATCTGAAAATTGTATCTGACAACATCTACTCTCTTTTTAATTTTTTTTTTTTTAATGACAATAAACAGAAGTTTTACTAAACCTCAGGCTGCTAACAGGTCCTTATAACCTGAGTGGTCATAAAATACATTCTCTTATATCTCAATTACTTTGTGGCTACCTTGCCAGTACACTAAACACTGTCTCCTTTTTTCCAGACATAAAATAGGCCATGGCGAAAAGGACCGTTATAAAAATAATAGTTTCACTAATTATGTGCAGTTATGGTCAATAGATTTTTTAAATATTATTTTTACTATCTAAAGAACTTATTAAATAAAAAAAAAGTAATTATATAACATTGTTGTGACTAGACCTAGAAAAAACGGAGTTTGATAATTTGTGCTTTTTCTCAGAGGCTTTTAGGGGTGATCTTTCCTCTACCGCTTAATATCCCCCTTTACACTTTCTTTCCTAAAGTCCACATTTTGCAAAAAAGCAGATTCCAGGAAATGAAGTTACTTGTTTGGATACAACTGCCAAAGCCACTTCCTGTATGCACTTGGCAGAAATGCTTGGGGAAAAAAGGTCTTATGACATTTTTCAATCCAACCAAGCTGGGCATTCCATTCAGCCACACAAACCTTCAATTTAGCCCCAGAACTGTATGCTAGTATTATATATTTGACCAGCCAAAGTATTACAGTCCAGTAATAATAAATTCATTTTTACATTTGTCAGGAAAAATAGTATCAAACAGGTTTCAAACAAAAAACACACCGACTGCTTCATCCATGACCTGATACTATTCCATTTTTTCCATTTTTCTATTTTTCCTCTCTTCTCTCTGTACAGCCTCACACGTGAATGCATAAGAGTAACTTATGAAAAGCCTGCAGAGAGACCATTCATTGGAACATGACATAACACAGTCATTGGTATTGTTGGCATTGACGCTATCTACGCCTCATTCAGTGGCAAACAGAAAATGAAATGTTAATGAAAAAACTTCTATAACAAACTGCAACAGAAAATTGTGAAATACATGATCCTCATCAGATGAACTGAACAGGCTGTCAGTGACTAAATGATATTTTGTTGGACTTTGTTAACATGTGTTTTACCAGCCCTTGCCCTGCACAATCTCTATTACGACAAAATTAAGTCTTTGACTGTAAGAACACAATTTTTCCTAACCAGATGTTTTAAAGGACCAATCAAGAAAAAAAATCTGCTATTAATCTGATTGTTTCCACTCCAGACCAATCTCTGTATCTCAAAGACCAAGCAATTTACCAAAGGGATCACAGTTATATATGCATAGTTTGAAACTGTACCTCTTCTTCCTACAGCACTCCTAATTTAATGAAGCTCTATTAAATCTAAAATGTGACTCCTCTGAGGCTCCTGTCTTGGAACCTTCAGTTCTTTTTGGGTGTTACAGGTAATTTAGGGGTGACATGCATGCAGTCAGTTCCCAACTACTGTTTCCATTTCATTACATGTGTAATTTCAAAACACCTATTTCTGTCTTGTCTCTCTAGCCATTTTCCATTCAAAAACTCTCTTGGATTCACTTTTCATTTCCTAGTAACTCAGCTCTTGCTTTTCTCGAATCCACAGTATCTCTCATTCCTGATCTCATTCACAGCTTCATTAGGAACACATCCTAAGCCACAATTTTTTTTGCTCTTTTCAACCCTATTTATAAAAGAGAACTTCAATCTGTACCTGCCCTTCTCTTTTTACCCCTTCCAAATCAATTTTCTCCTTTCAGAGTTTAGACAGTCTAGCATGAGGTACAATAACTATTGTAGTATCAATTGCTTCCACTGTCTACTCCTATTACAGGTTTCCTGGCAGCCACAGTATTTTCACAAGAAAGACAAAAAGTAGTATTCAGAACACATTTGCTATTTGTAACCAGCACATGATCTCTTAATGCATTCCATTAAACAGATCAAAAATATTCCTGACACTTGAATAAAAAAAGCCCAGAAACAGAGTGTAAGAGAGAATAAAAGACCAATCATATTTTCAATTTTTTTCCCTTTTTCTTACTTTCCCCCTCCACTGTTTTAGACATTATCAGTTTTCAACCCAGCATTAAAGTTATTTTACTCAAAAGTTCAAGACCTGACCCATTTTACCTACGCTTTCTTCCCCTAAATATAAATTCCACGATTTGATATTAAAAACTACAGCTAACAAGTTCAGTCATCGGGATACAAAAATACACATCTCTCACAGCTGGCACTCTTCAATCTACTCCTTCTTTTCAAAAATCTGGAGAAAATCAGGCTTGTAACAGTGTGGAAAACAAGAAAACTCTGCGCACCTCATGAGGAGGCCAGCAATGGCCTGACCATGGATCTTCCCTTTTGCAATAGATGCAACTTGTAGCAGGGTTTCTTAACAAGGCATGTCCCAAATGACTGACGTTTCTAGGCCAAAGGCTTAATTTGAGAAATATTGTAAACTGTGCCATTACATATATGCACAGACAATTTCTATTTAACAGACAAGTAGCTACTTTTTATACCAAATTCAATTTCAAACCAGTTTTAAATTTGTAACTGTACAAAGTACACGGCAGGAACCAAACCTAGGGCAACAAATGCATGGAAGAGTGTAGCAAAATAATTTATTTGGAAAAAGATTTATTCATTCAGTGCTTGTCAAACACAGATTAAAGTATGCTTCCTTATTGGAGTCCAAAATACCAAGAAGTTGTATTACAAACCACAGGTAAACTTTCTCTTCAAGAATGGTACTGTATGTTCTGAGTAGTTCTTCCCATTGCCCCATAATGCTGCATAACAATTTTGTGGATTGAAGTGGATTTGTTAATCCTCATTTATATACCAATCAGAAAGACATATTTGTCAAAATTTTTAATCAAAATCAAACAGGCCACATTCCATTTCAGCTGTAACTGAAATCCATTCCAGGCAATCTTAAAGTTCAGAAATCTGTATCAGGGCTTTTTTTTTTTTTTCTATTTTGAAAAAGACCTGAATTTTTATATCCAGTTTTATTTACCATTAAATCAATCAAAGTCATACCTAAGAACAGCATATGACAGCAACCTGCAATGATTTACAAGGGCAGTTAGGCATGGGAAAGAAATTCTTTGGATTTAACCTTGCTTCTTAAACAGTAAGGATAAATAGATGAAAGTTTTAACTCACAAAGTAGCAAAACATTGCATAAGTGTTCGACATATGATTAGGTCCAACTGACATCATAGGGAAACCACAGGATGCCCATATGTACTCCTTCAGAGTCCACAACACCATTAGTTGTTTACAGATGCCTTGGCAATAAATCTTGCTTGGTCATGCAATGAATACAATTGACTGCCTTGGACCTATTTTTCTAAGCACTTATCCTTTTTCTGATTAACTTTCTTAGCTTTACAGTCTATGTCCCCAAACTCAGGATTCCCCACAAGAGTGGGACGTAAGGCACCTAAAGCTATCCTCTTTCAGCCATGACGATGTTTTGATCATCAGGCTTTGATGGGGCAGAAATTGTGTCCAGAAAACAAGCATGTAAAAGACTGACATACAAATTTCTAAGTACTTATAATTTTACATACGCACATGGCATATCAGAAAACAGATGGGAATTGGCCACATACATATACAGAATTATGATGGCAACTAAAAACTGGAAGAAATACTAAATCTTGTGCTTTTGCACTTCATCTAAACACTAAGTAGTAGACATCAAGAGAAAAAACAAACTGAACCACAAGTTATCAATCATCAGTTTATGCTGGGCTTTTACCATTCCTGTGAATTATCCGGCTTTGGAACGGATGCAGGTATTTCCAGCACTTTTATGCCCAGGAGGTGGTGCTGCTGTCTGTATTGGCAGTGACAGAGGAACCTATCCTCCTTTATTCTCTTTATTATTGAAACATATACATGGAAAAGTTGGTTTGATTTCTGTTGAGGAGTAAGGAAAAGAGCATCTTCCTAAAATAGCATGTAAATCATAAATACATAGAATTGTTAAGGCTGGAAAAGACCTCTAAGGTCATCCAAGTCTAAGGTCAAGATCTCTAAGTGCAACTGTCAACCCACCACCATCACCATGTTCACCACTAAACCATGTCCTCAACTGCCATATCCACATATTTTTTGAACACTTCCAGGGATGGTTATTCCACTACTCCCCTTGCCAGCCTGTTCCTATGCTTGACAACACTTTGTGAGAATGAATTTTTCCTAATATGCAATCTAAACCTCTGCTGGTGCAACTTGAGGCCATTTCCTCTTGTCCTGTCACTTGTTGCCTAGAAGAGGTTGACCCCCACCTCGCTACAACCTCCTTTCAAGTAGTTGTAGATAGTGATAAAGTCCACCCTGAGCCTCCTTTTCTCCAGGCTTGACAACCCCAGATCCCTCAGCTTCTCCTCATATGACTTGTACTTCAAATATATAATAAAAATATTAGAGAAGTTAATCTCTCCATTCATATTTTTGGGAAAGTTTATTGTGAGTTCGAGCATGATAAACTGATGTTCTATAAGGCTTTTATATCTAGGTGGTAGAAAGCCTAAAATGACAGCAGAAAGCAATAGAAACATTCTAATAGGCATAATACAATAAATTGCAGAAGCTTTCAAACATGACATCTGATATTAACAGCACCACATTTTCAGATTACATGTCTATATTAGTTTTGCCTAGAACTGAACTTCAGAATGTTGTTTCTGAGATGATCTTCATTTTAAGGAATTACAAAATTACAATGAACATTACAAAAACTAAGATAGTAACAGTAAGCAAGTTAAGTAATATGAACATTCAGCAGCAGTTAAAGTGCCATGAGGTAACCAAAATGAAAAGACATGAGATTATTACACTCAAGGCACAATAAAATAGAACGCTGAGAATACTGGTTATAGAAAATTATTGGAAACTTGTTTGATGATTAGGAAACTAGAAAAGACAGTAAAAGATCAAATTTAATTTTATTTGAATAAGGGTCTAGTAAAAGTATGCTGAAAATCAGGTAGGGGGCTCACAGTATGATAAGGCTATTTGTACTTGTGTTTAGCATAGTATCATAAACAACAGCAACAACAACAAAATGTTTCAGCAAGTATTTTGCTCAACCATCACCAAATGACTCACCTGTAGGAAGAATATTATCAGGAAAAATGGAAAACAGAAAAACTACTAAGGGAGAGAAGATTAAACAAAAGTACACTGTAGCAGAATACAAAAGTAGACAGAATTTTGTCATGCCTAACTCCACCATTCACTGCATCCAAGTCAGATACAACTGATTTGAAGAAGAGCTGGAATTACTTCTAAATGTTTACAAATGTTAAATAATTTCTTCAGTCACATAACTTCTGCTAGGAAAATGGCTATAATTACCTATAAGTGAAGGTTCTTTGATATGCACACATTCACAAAGAACAACTTCTGCTGTTTATATAACTCTGTGTTATCATTTCAACTGTCAAAATTGCCTTAACCTAAGGAAGTCTTAGATCAGCTCCTACTTGACTCTATGAACAAAAAGGTCAAAGAATGTTTTCAGTGTAGCTTGGTAGATGGTTAAGGCAGAGACTCTCAGCCATAGATTTGTAAGATCAGCCCTGCAATAAAAATCAGTAAGAGCTTTTACCTGACCTAGAAGTAAAATCTACCAAACTTACTGTATAAGTGTGGAAAAACCAAATATCACCACATCTCTAGCTGTTAGCTCATTTCTATTTATGTGGTTACTCTTTCACACAGATGTTAGTAATGGTCTATTTTTTTATCAAATCAACCTAAATACAACATAACCTGCAAACATGTTATTCTTTTGAAAGCATCTTTCTGATCTTATAACAGGGGCTGAAAATTAATGAAGCAAAGGCAGAGTTACTAAACAGATATTCCAGAGTTAAAATTGTAAGAGACAAAAAGATGATGCATCAGAGGTACGAAACTTCAATGGAAAAATATTTCAAGAACAGAAGCATGAAATTGGCCTGAAGCATTTGTAGGAAACTTAACCTGTTTAAATGCCTTGCAAATTTCAGGAAGAAAGGTAGGGATTTGTGGGATATTTCCAATAATTCCTATTTGAGTTTTATATTTAAATGTGCTGAGACTAGTCTCTCAAGAAAATATCTGGTTTTGCTAGGAACAGAATGAAAAAATGCATTTTTTAGGTTAAATACACAGACAAAAGAGAGACATAAATCTAGACTTTTCTATTATTTAGCAGAATTAGCAATATCTGTAAATAAACATCGAAAATTTAAGCTAATAGAAGGACCTTTTTTTAATTACTCGTATGCATACCTAATGTGCATGTAGCGGCCCTGTTAAAAGGCACTTTAGTCTCTCGGGACAGATGTTCATAACAACAACAATATGGAAGAAGTTTTTTACAGAGGTACTTGCCAAACCTGACAGTCAATATATAAAGGAATTTGATCACCCTTCAAGTACGCAGCAACTTTCAGAAGCATATTTTACCTCTAAAATATCAAGAGTTGAAAAGCTTCAGCCACCAAAAATCCCGAAAAAACCTTTAAGGAGTTATTTTGAAGGATCCAATTGCATTTTTAGACAGCCAAAATGTGGCTACAGAAACAGGAAGCCAAAAAGATTTGAAATAGTAGAGAACTTCCAAGGAACACTAGGTTACATTTAGCAGACTAATCTGGATAAGAGAACAGTAAACTAGCATAAAAATACTGGAGAGTTTCCCCATCTAAACAGACTCAAGAGGAAGGCAGTAAAAACTGCCAAAAGCATCTTTAACAAGCTTCCAAACATACGTTCTACATCAGAAGAGATTCCCACTTGAGAAGTGGAAAGAACAACATGAGTATCTTAGAAAAAAACAGAAAAGTCTTGTAAAACCAAATAAATATAGAGAAAGAAAAAGCTGTTGATGGAAGCGGTAAGTGGTTTTACATAACAATATTTTCAATATATAAGTAAGTTTCAGTGTCTGAAAAATTAGTGAAAGTACTGTAATGATCTGCTCCTCACTATCATCACATCCTTACAAGTTACAAAATTTGCCTTTGAAGTTGAAAATGGGGACCAAGCTCCAAAAAGGAAAATCTGGGCTTCATCTCCTAAAAATAATCCTATGTTCATATATATAAACACTTAGTTAAGATGACAAAAACTGTAACACACAGAGTTTTATCATTGAATACCAATTGCAAGACCTCACTTTAAATCCTACAACATGTATTTATATTTCTTTGTCACAAAGAAGTCATCTGTTGTTCCTTTCAGAGATGTTTCTAGAGTCTCAAACTTCTTAACACAGTTTGTTGTTTACTAATCTCAGTGAGTTCAGTTCAGAGTCCTCACTCCAGTAGAAGTCACAGTGGACTCACTGAATTCTGACAAAATAAAGCACTTGGAAGCAGTACAGATAGAAGAATAGATTTTTTAAAAATCCCCAAACACACAGAAGAGCAAGCCCCAGAAGTTAGTTGAGTCTCATATAAATTCAGAGTTAGTCTACTTGGTATTTATTGTAATCAGCGTACATTTAAAGACAGTAATTCTGTTTTAGAAAATACTTTGAATTTTAATTTTTATTTTTTGTTCATGTCATAAGATTAAAAAGGGGAATGAAACTGTGATCTTTAAGACAAACAGAGATATGAAAATGTATAACAGCAAATGACACAGTAAAAAATTTCCTCAACTACATGCTACAAACATTGTTTGAAGACAGACATTCATTCCTATTTATGAGATAAATTGGAGGCTTAACAATACATATGTTATCTGGTAACTTGAAATACCAGAAAATAACTTTGCTAAGTTTATCAGAAGTAAAGCTCAATAAAACTGTTCAAAAGCTTAGGCTAACTGTTAACATTTGCTGAATTTATTTTGAAGGCAATTTTAAATATCTAAATCAAGCAGTGAAGTCTGATCTTCTTGGTCCTTAAACTTGTCAATAATGAAACATATCTTGTAGCAAATAATCACTCTACGTTATAGAAAACATTTAATGCTTAAGAAATTAGCGAAACAACCCATCTTGTTTTAAATAGTTGTTACACAGATTTAACAGTAACAATGAAGTTCAGATAAGAAAGAGGAACAGTAAGTCTGAACAGTGCCATAAATGCACCAGTAGGATCTTCTGTTGGCCAAATAGCAATAAAATGGCTACATGTGCTTGTTAACAAAAGATCTCTCATGAGCACAGTGCCAAGCCTCTGTCCCCAGATATCCCAAAGCACTACTGGACACAGAAAATAGTCCAAGAAACATATAGATTTGCTAAGCATTTAATTTTTCTGAAGGGCTGAGACCTACCTTTTTTCTGAACTGAAAGACATAGAAGAGATTCTAATGGAAAACCTCAGTCAATCCTTTCCATTAGCGAAATTTTTGAGGGTTTTCAACAATAGAAGGAAGCACTTTCCCTGAATTACGACATAAATATATAAAATAGATGGGATAAATATTTTGAAAAGTCTTAATACAAGACAAAAATATTTAGCTTTCAGAGATGAGCAGTATGTTTGTTATCATCACTACTTTCATGCTATTCATAAGCATCATCTGTTTATAGAAATCATCTCTCACCTTACGTTTCAAAGTCAGCTTGTAAGGCTTTCAGCAGGAATGCTCTTTTTTATAGTTGTTTGTGTAGTGTTGAGCAAAAAGTGATCTTAAATCATGAATGGGATACAGAGAAGGTAAATTTTTCACAAAACTCTCAAAAAACCCTTACAACTTCTCAACGAAAGATAAAGGAAATGGCTCAAACTGGTCAAGACGTGATTCTAACAAAGTCTGTTGTGAGAGCAAAATAATCCCTCTCAAGTCCATCTGCATATACAACTATTTGAATCTCTTACTAAGATTTACTGTGTTCTTTGAATGCCACAATAGTCACACTGTTTTCTGGTAACCAAACTGTTTATATTTCAGGAGAAAAACAAATCCAGCACGAGGAAAAATGGTATCATACGTCTTTTATGCTGACAGAATTATCCTAAGGAGCAAGCAGCAGTCTGAGACTGATTTCAAAATAAGACTTCTCTGTACAAAGAAGTGATATAATGCAGTAAAAGTAAAATACAAAGTTTATCACTGCACTGTATGATAAAGTCTGATTTTTTTCTTGTTTTGCTAGATTCATTCATTCTTTCATTTATCCTGAAACTACTAATTTATAATTGAATCAATTCCTAAGAAGGATTATACGTACTTCGTCATTTATATCTCTACCAGACATGAATTATTAATACAATTAAAGCTGCAGTAGATACTTTATGATGAACTAAATGATTACATTAAAAGTAAAATTACTGAGTAATTTGTAAAGCTCAGGTTATTATACCTATAACTTATCTTTGCATTTTCAGGAATGTTAATCTGAAACATAATTTAAATTCATATCCAGCTATCTCTGTTTCTGATTTGTGAAAGATATTATGATGCAATAAATAACAACAGCTACTAAGTCAGACTATTTTGCTCACTCTCCCTTAGGTAGATTTATAATTTAGGGTGCTCTGTGATTAAAGATGGGTATTGAAATGCAAGTTCTCCCCTTTCATGGTTTAACACTTGCACTAAGACAGTGAGTTCTGGTCTGTTCATTCTAAGTTCACTGTCTTATGCCATCTGTAAAACCCCCCTAGGGATGGGAGCTGACTTGCCAAAATGACAGCAGCAGGAAACCTTCCACTGCTTCCAGGCATCCTACCTACCACTCCCTTCTAAAAGAAGTCTTCTGGGATCCAAGAAAAAGAAATCTGACAGCATGTAAACTGGTATATTTTTAGCTGAAGAATTCAATGCTATATAACCCAATACTTGCAGCAAAACGCAGGGCTTTACTAGGACACTGCACTTGCATATTCCTCTGCTGTAGGAGAACATCCTAATCCAGACTCTGACACAAACTGAAAAAAGCACAAAATGAAATAGAACAATGATCCACATGCCCAATTTCAGTTGTTCTTAGCTAGGTCTTCCACTGGTATCAAACCCTATGTTCAACAATATTTTACTAGTGACATTACTTCAAAAATTATATTCAAGCAAGCAGTTAAGGACATATTTGTTCAGAAAAAAATCTTTTAACATTAAATCAAAGACAGACAGAGTGAGCTATGGTTGCTCAACATGGAGAAGAAAAGGCTCCAGTGAGATGGCATTATGGTCTTCCAGTACCTCAAGACAACTTATCAAAAGGAGGGAGGGACTTTTTCTACGGACAGATAAAGGGCAATGATTTTAAACTGAAAGAGGTGGGTTTAGGTTATATGTTAGGAAGAAATTCTCTACCGTGAGGGTGGTGAGGCACTGGAACAAGTTGCTCGGAGAAGCTGTGGATGTCAGATCACTGGAAGTGTTCAAGTCCAGCTTGGATGGGGCCCTGAGCAACCTGGTCTAGTGAGCAGCATCCCTGTCCACGGCAGGGGGGTTTGAAACAAGATGGCTCTTAAGGACCCTTACAACCCAAACCATTCTATGATTCTCTGGAATGAACTCTTTACAACTTAGTATTAGCAGTCGATAACATTATATAATGGTGGCCAAAAATCTAGTTGGAAATCAAATCCGGGGTGTTAGGCTTTGATGATCTTTGAGCCTGTGCGGCCACTAAAGGCTTCTGTCTAGAGTTTCAGGCGTAGAAGTGGTGGGGAAAAGGTAGAAGGTAAATACTACCATATGTCAAACCTTTGAAGATGTACTATGTTCATTCAGTTTCTTCTGACAGACCATGCACATTCAAAGCAGGATGGACTTAAAAAAGGATAAATTACGGCTGTACTTGTAAAATATGTGCAGTTGTAGAAGTCACTAGTCATTCACCTTCAAAGTCAGCCTGCTGGGGGACAAATTTGGACCAGGAATTGTTTTACTGCTGTGATGAGATCAAGATAAATTTCCTGTTAACACAGATTATTACATCAAGCTCAGCAGTGAAACAGTATGAGTGCATTTCTCCTATTCAAAGCAGTGTCTGGATAGGATAGACTAGAAATATGATTACACATATCTTTCAGTGTAGACATAGTCGTAGATCATGTGGGAAAAAACAGTAAAAATAGGTTTCACCATAGAGAAACAGTAGTTCTCTGAGAGAATACATTTCTTACCACACCAAGAAACATAGGCCTGTCTGCATTCTTATAATTAATTTACTTTTAAGAAATTCAACAGCATAAATAAAAACTTTTTCTGATGGACTGGGTAACAGAGCAATAAGTCTGGAGATATTACAATGTAAAAGCAGCAGTAAAACTAGTTTGAAAGTAACAGAATGAAAATATTTCATTGTCTATCACAGAATGGTAAAGATCTGTTTCTGGGCAAGGAAATGTTAAAGCTACACAATAAATCAACTGCAAAATAAATGAAAGGTTCTAAATAAAGTTATTTGTTTTGTTTTGGTTTGGTTTTTTTACTAATTATTAGATAGACTTTCCAACAACTATTTCATTAAACTAAATATTTTTTTCCCATACTTTCTGTTCATTTCCCAATTTAATTGTTTTCAGGATAAGGAAATGAGAAAGGAAAATGGAAAACATGTAGAGACACTAGAAATACCACGTTATATTGCATTAAATCAAGCTGATGGTAGGTTTGCAAGTACTGAATTAAACAAAGAAAGCTAGATTGTTAAAATAGTTAACAAATCATATAGCTTTCATGTTGTAAATTGGAATCTTCATAAATGATGTAAAGTATCCAAAGTGTTTAAATGATGAAGAATAGCTTTAATTCTGCCTGGGAGCTTGACCCTGGTTCAGGCCCAAACCCTTTTACAATCTTTAGTGAATTCTTAATACCTATAGACAAAAAGACAAAAAAACTGGTCAACATTTTTTCTATTGTTTGAGATGCTTCTACAATGATTTAAACAGCAACTTATATCCTGTAGTATCACTTATACGGAAAAAGTGAAATGGATCTTCCAGGGGAAAAATATTATTTCCAAATATTTTTTAATGGACTATGCTCAAATTCCCATTTTTTTTTCTGTAAATTTACTCAAAGAATTAAGGGCCTACAACTGAATTTATGCTCCAGTTCTGTAGGGCTGTTCAACAGAGTATTCATATCAGTTTGTAAAAGCCATCAGCACCTTCAGAGGGCTTTAAGTTTAAAACCCTGCATTTGTAGATACATAATTAGCACAACATGACTGATATTGAAAATAAATTTTCCTTGTTTCGGTTCACATTTGAAGGATATGCTGTAAATCATATTCGAATAATCCAACAACTGCTCCCTTAATTAATTACACTGACCTGTTTCTCTGGAAAAAAGAGGTAGTCTGGGAATAGAAGAGCTGAAACCTTTTGCCTCTTTCAGACTAAAACATCTAGGTGGACTCTGACTTTTTTCCAAGCTCACAGAAAGAGATTTCTCCAAGACTGTAGAACCAGCAGAGGTGGCATCAAGCTGGAAAAGGGTATCTCGTACTTTCTTTTTTTCTTGTTTTAGCATAGTTACCAGAATATCTGCAAGATATATTAAGGAAATTTTTTTGTTTGTTTGTTTTTTAAAAAAGAAACAGTCATCATTGTTTATTGTAAGTTTGTTTTTTCAAAGTGGAACAATTCACAATCATGTGAATGTGAATATGTATGAATGTGAATTTAAAGTAGGACATATTCTTTGCAATTATTTTCATCCACTTCAGTTTTTTCAAGCAGCAGATTGATTTTTACTAAACAATAACAAAGTCACACGTTGACCACAATTGCTCATCCCATTCAATCAACTCCTGAGAAAAGCATTTATAGACAGGATCTTATTGCCATTGTGGTAGTCCCCTTTTAGTTTTTATATTTTGTAATAAGCAAGACTTACAAACAAAAGAAAAGTTCACAGGTAGCCTCTCAAGTGTATCCCATCTATAAGCTTTTCACAATAGGTTTACTAAAGTGCGGAAAAATCTTTAGGAATTTTCTTGCAATAACACTGTGAATTTACTGGAAGAATATTAGATATAAATATATTTTGCCTAACAGCTTGTAGAGGATGTATAATGGAAATCCTGCATGCATTCAACCAGGAACACTGAAGTCTCTGTCATATGTTTTTTTATATGGTACTCTTTTTAATCCTAATGAATCTTCTTAATGAACAGTAGAAAATCTAAGTAGTCTTTGGGGAATATTATGAACTGGACTAGGTAATAATAAAACACTTTCCAATTCAGGCAAGAAGGAACTCATAGTTTATTGAACAGCTTCCATACTTCCCACCACTTCATCACATTAAACATGTTATTAATGTTCTAGCAATGATGTGAAGTCACTTAGCCACTGCAGACTCCCTAAATCAATCTTGTCTTCAAAGTCTTAATTCTTATACTCTTTCTATATAACTCTAACATGGATTTACACAAATTTCCTCCTTTTACTTCTGTGACCAAAGCTGAATAAAGTGCATTTGATAGAGTTTTTTTTCTTTTTTCTCATACTAATGAAATAATTTATTTCAGGAAGAAATGTTTCTGGGAATTCAGATATTAAAATTACCATTAAAAAATTGAAGAATTTCTTGAATGAGTCAGCATTTTAATTAAATTTATTTGAAATTGCACCATGGAAAAAGAAAATCTTGTCATCTGACAGCAGAAACAGGGAAGCTTTCATGCCACCTCAGTTCAGACTGGTAACCTGCTACACCCCAGTGAAAAATGCCTTTCTCATTTAACATATAAAATTGAGCAGGAATTGTTGAGCACAAAGAATGTAACTGAGTTTGCTCTTTACTAATAACTGTGAAAGAACCTCTGTTACCTTTACATTCAATAAAGCCGTATTTTCATTTCTGTGCTGCATTACAAACCTTCCCCACTGAGTAGCCACAAAGTGGCTGCGGTTTGACCACAGGTCTGTCAACCTGCTAAAAATAACTCGCACCCATTGAGCTGCAGTGCAGCTACTCGTGTTTCCTCACTCAAGACAGTGAAATGGACAAAGCACATCTGAGCAGTTTAGCATTTTTATGTGCAAAAAGCTTTAAATTTAAATGTAAAAAGAACAAGTTTTATATTTGTTCGAAGGGCAAATAGCCCAGTAGTCCCCAAAGCAACACTTCATTTAGCTAAAAATAACACATACAGGAAATTCTATTCTTTGTAAGGTAATAGATTGGTCTTTATATAGCATCAGAGTTTCCCCCTCTAAAAAGTAGTTTAATTTGCTTGAAGAGAGTGTTTTAGGTGTGGCCTGGTGTGATCCACAGTATTTGGTTATTGGCTGGACCATTCTAAAGCCAAATGATGCTTGGATTCAGGATTTTGATTTGGATAACAACTGAAAAAGAAGCAGGTGCAAAGCAGAAGTCCTGTTATACAAAAGCTGGGAACTGAGTATTTGCATTAACAGAGTACAGCCTCTCTCACACAAAGAAAAATGGTTGTAAGTCAGTTCATCTAAAACCCAAATAATATTTTTTTCTTCACAAAGGATACTGATTTCATTGTCTCTTTGTTGCAGAAGTCCTTTCAGTTTTTCCAGTTCTTCTTCTGATTCTTTGTTACTGGCTTTTTGTTCAGAGATTTCTTGTTTTATATCAGAAGTCACTGGACGATTGATTATTTGCTATTAGGAGAAACAAAAAAAGTACACTCTTTTAACTTTAATTCTGAGACAGTCTAGCTACAGTAAGGAAAGTAAAACCTTTCCAGACTCTTGACAGAAAAAAATCATGCCACAGTTGATTGTCAAATTATATCCATTGTGTCAAGTATGAAACAAATTGTAAATTTTAATCTTCACTAGCAAGGGTGCAATTTATTTTACTCTTTCTACATATATTCCAGTGTTCTCTAGTATCATAGAACTTTCAATATTAAAACTATAAGTAAAAACTAATTATTTGAGGACAATAAATTAAGATCAGGAATGTACACACATTAATAAGGTATAATAATGTATATTATACTGGAAAAACAATATCCTAAAATACAGAAAAGTATTATATTCTATTGCTTTCCCTATTAATTTCACAATTATCAAGTGTACCTTGCTCCAATGAATCAGAAGGGCTTGAAACATCTACAGAAGAATTAGTGTAACAGATTAGTGTTTTTAATCTAAATTTTTACCTCTTTCAACATAGTTTGTCCAAAATAAAGCCTCAGTAATGCTGGAAATACAGATGAGAACATCTATCCGTATAGAAATAACTTGTCTTGTTGATTCCAGTAACTTCCAGTGCTTTCTTGCAAACTACTGCATGCTGGGATCCTTGCTGATGTTTCCACAAAATGCTGCTGAATTTTTCCAGCTAAATTTAAATTTTCTATGAGTTCTTCATGCACTTTAAAGTTCAATTGTTTTGCCCTTTTCCAGTACCTCTCAACTGCATTGCATTTCTTTTTATACTTTTTAACCATGAATATCTCCAAGTTATTTTCAGAGTGCCAGCTGCACTTCCATCTATGTTAAAAAAATACCTTCATATGAACGAAGCAATACTTGATCTTGCGCATGTCAGCACCAACATCCAGACAGCTATCAGGATCACTGTCTTTGAGAAATGT
Organism: Dasyornis broadbenti; assembly: GCA_013397935.1. NCBI lineage: Eukaryota > Metazoa > Chordata > Aves > Passeriformes > Dasyornithidae > Dasyornis > Dasyornis broadbenti. Next base: position 1,848,978 of record VZRN01000344.1, on the reverse strand, counting down.
TTCAATTAACTCATCCAACCTGGAAATACATAGCAGTTTTTAAGAGAAGAAAAAAAATATCACAAACAAGCAGACAAGTCTGCAAAGTGGTATGCCAAATACAATAGAAAATATACCCAGCTGTCTGATATTAGTAGCCTATTTTCCATCAAGGTCCATGCATTTGAAATGTACTTTTGTTCTGATTAATGAAACTTGGATTTGATACTGAAGATTCTACAACTGCACATCTGAACATACTGGCACATGGTAAAGAATAGTTCCAGAACTAAAAGCATGGAAGAAGTAATCTTCTTTTTCTCATTTGTTTTATAACCTTTTGCTCTTCTGCTATCTCATAATTAAAAAGACTTAAAACCTGCTTTCTCAGAAGACCAGATTTGTAGAGGTTTTGGGAATAGGATTTGTTACTATATATGATTATTTGTGCAAAAGAAAAGTCTACTTCTTTTTCTATTACAGTAGTCAGCAGATAGCATAGCTTTCATACATAAATTCCGGTTCCAATCACCAAGAAAGGCAAACGATCTTTTAATGCAGATATTAATAGATTTCTCAAAGACCTACTACTCTTCCTTTCAGTAATGAAATGTAGTTAGCTTTTTATTCTCTTGCAATGTGTTCTTTACAAACAACTGACAAAATCTTCCTTAGGGAGAAACTGTTCTTATTTTAGTAATTCAGTCTTCCTAAGACAGTTTGGCACAGAGACACATCTGTGCCAAACTCTTATTTTTAAAAACCAAATTAAAATTATTAGACTGAAAACTTATACAGGCATAATATACCATGTTCTAAGCTGGGTGTCACATCTCTACAGACAGAATCAGACTTCCTCTTGCATACTGTCACCCTCTTTCCAGGTCTCGTATTTCAGAATGCACTGCAGTTCATTCTCAAAACAAAAGGAAGAGGATCTCTAAGCCCAAACTAGACCTTTAACCCACTTACTAAGGTACATTTCTGGAAAAGAGCAAGTGCAAATTCAAACTCCATCAACTGTGCTTAGATTTATGGCTTCCTGGTCCCTGACAAAAGCTATTTCAACTATTTAATAGGCAAATGGTGGGTAACAATGACAGGCATATGCCCTGTAAAGCATAATTTTGTCATTTAAAATGTTTATTTAGGTTATTATCCTCAGAAGATGAAATTAAGTTCTAAACCTGAGCCAAGGCATCTAAGGTAGCTGCATCAATTGCTGAACTGCCCAAGAAGGGCAAGAGTTCATGTCTGTGCCTAGCGGTTCTTTTGGACTAGTTTTGTTGAGCTCCCCACTTAATGTGCAAGTCTTTTGAATGCCACTTTGTAGTCATTTATCCTTTTCAGTTACAGGATTCGGAATCTTGTTGGTATTTTATCTTCAGAATCACTCTGTTGTAACCACATAGAAAAATTTTAGGCATTATAATATCACAGCATCCAAAGTTGACCCTAGAGTATGTTTTGTGGTATTTCCCTGCTTCTGAAGTCTTCTCTTACTGAAATTCCTCGAAATACAGTAATAGGAAATCCCTGCTGGAGAGTGAAACAATGGGAAGCACGACAATCAGGAAAAAAAAAAATTGTTTTCAGGAGATAAATATCTGGAAATCAGTAGCTGCAAGATGGGAATGAAAATTGGAAAGCATAACAAATAGTTTTGGGTATTTATCTCCTCTGGAGATAGCAAAGTGGAAATACTCAAAACAGAAGAAAAAGAAAAAGAGAGTTAGTTTCAGACAAACTCTGTTTCCTATTTTCATTATTTCAGTTAAATAGCAAGAGGCAAATACGTTGTCTATACCATTCCAATGCACAAAATTCACAGCTTCTGAATTTATAGGACACTTCCTGAAATCCATGTGATCTGTACATGTGGAGAGCTTGAAGGAGAGGATATTTAAAGAGAAATATTAGCTACAGAAGCATTACTGGCATTGATCTGCTTCTCACCTTAAGAGACTACAAAATTTACTCAGTAAAAGAGACCAAAATTTTACTTATTGCTACATGATGTTTTACTGCATCAGGAGTCCAACAGAACAGAAGCCAGTAGTACAATGTTACTGCAGACACTCTGCAGACACACTAAGCACAAAGAGCAGGATAATTAATCCTTCATCCACAGAAGTAAGCATTTGTGTAAGCTCTGGGGAAAGGAAGGCATTTATACTATAAATGAGAATATGACTGTGATTACACAGACATGGTCCAAGTCAGTATTTGTCACTATCTTAACACCTTATTGGTTTCAGTAAGTAAGAGGAAACAAGTAAAAAATCTTTTTCATAACTAGATTGTCTAGACTGACTATATAAAGACATTTATAAAAATAGGGCTTAAATCTTGAACTAGAAATTATGAAGGAGATGTTTTAACCTTTCAGAGGGATTGACAGGGATTTACCCATACTCAGATTACAACAGATTTAGGCTATGGGAATCAATCAAAAAGATTGCACTAACTTGCACAATTACCATTACCATAATGTGCAAATATTTCAAGACAAAGAAAAGGAACATATAATTCCTGTAAAATAATAATCTATTTTTTGAAATTATTATTTTCGAGTCAAGAGTCAAGGTTCATTTGTCAAGTGTAACAAATTAGAGAAGCTGTAGTTATAGATATAAGCTGCTATTTCCTCTTTCTTTACCTTTAATGTGTTTTGAATTCTTGAAAAAATACAACAGTCTAATTAATTTTTTAATTTCCAAGTAGTACATAAAATCCAATAGAGATCTGAGCACCAAAAGACTGAGTCAACTCTGAAATAACAAAATGTAAATCTGAAGTTATAAACCATTTCAGCCTCTTTCCCAGCTGTAGGAAACACAAGAATTGTCAGTGTATTTTTAGATTAAGTTTCAATATTTCATTGTTAAGAATGAGAACAAGAAAAGGAACAGACCATCCAAGTCTAAACACTATGGATGAAACCAAAAGAAAAGAAAAAAAAGAGAAAACCAGCTATGAAAATCCCCATGAACACTAGCAAAAGAAATCACTGCCTCCCTCATTCTTTTAGGTTTCCATGTAAAAAACACCAGACCTCTTTCTAAAATAAACACACAGTCTGACATATGCTGGATATTCTGGGAGTTCTTCCAGAATACTGAAACACTAAACAAAGGAACAAAACAATCTGACAAAGTGATACAGAGGCAACTTGAAGATTCTCTTCTCAATGAGCAGATTTTAGTAAAATGAACCATATTTTCCTTAAGTGATTTAGCAGCTCAAAGATTGTCAAAACAACATATGAATTTATACAGTAACAAGATCTTTAGTTTTACAAATGAAAAAGAGACAACAATGTTACTTCATTTCCAGAAACACCCACAAGGTTAATCAAGGAGACAACAAAGAATCACAGAAGGAGGAAAAAACCCACAGATGAGAATAAGCATAAAAAAAGGAATACTGACTGTACATTTACTTTTTCCTAACATTTCTTATATAAGGTATATCTGTTAGCCAGGTGGCACAGAAACAAATGATAATAGAATTTACAAGGTGAATATGCTTTTACTTCTTATATTCCAGACTAAATCAGTTTATTATTTATCTTTAAATATATCCATAAAAATATATTTATAAAAATAAAATTAAGAATATGGAATATATGAAAACTAGAGCACAGAATTATATAAAACAGGGCTGTAAAAGATTTATGAAATTCATTTAGAGCATCTACAGTTACAAGTCCAACACATTCTTTCTAGTAAAAACCATGCACAGGCTGTAGTCATCCTCCAATACAGAGAGTGTGAGAAAAACATTTTTGGCAATAACAGAGAGCCAAAATAGTTTTGGTTTTCATTCTGTTACCTTCAAGAGATGGATAATACCATTCTCCTTAGCAATAACAGCATCTTCTGAGATAGTCACTTAAGTTTGATCCCTAGTTTTCTACCAGGAGAATGCATATTAAACTATATTCCTCCAACCTAAGACTGTTGCAAGAGTATATGTCAGCAAGAATTGAACCAGAAAAACACCTTAAACACCCCAGAACTGAACAAAGTAGGCTCTACGTGTTTAAGAGGAACAAGAAACCCATAGAGAAAAAGAAGTCTAGAGAACTTTCTAGCAAGTCTTGCTTTACTGGCCTAGTCAGAAGCATGTGTGTGTGTCAGAACTAAGGTAATATGAAATCATGAGGTCAAATAAAAGTGGTCTTTTTCTAAAGGACCTTTTTTCAACTCTGTCACAATAGAATAACAAAAAGGCACAGGAAATAAAGTATTTTTAGTCAGATATTGTGGCTCAGCCCTGAGACCATATACCAAGACCCCTTAGTCAGTCAGTACATCCTATTTTCTGTAAGAGTTGCAAACTAGAGTTTCTTTTCTAAAGACCTAAGCAAGGAATCCTTACATTTACTTCTGCTATTATGTCAAGGATAATGGTCAACATTTTCATATCCTCTCAAAACAGAAATTGGGAAATAAAGCTGCCCAAAGAAGGGCATTTTGATAAAACACTTGCTTTAGGAAAGAGAATGCTTGGCACAAAACATTTATTGTATTGAAAAATTTCTAAGTATGTGACTGAGCTTTTCTTCTCCCAAAACACCCCAGGCTAAACTTTAATTTCCCCAGGACACATATTGCCAAAAGCAATGGGAAAATAATTTAGAAAAATCATATACATAGGTTCTACAACATGACTGAGAGTGCCGAGGTAACTCATAAACTAGAAGGAAGAAAAAAAGCCCAAATGTTTTTGTTAAAGCATATAATGAAAACCAGTTAGAATTAAGAAGAAAAAAAAATCAACTAAAAAACATCCTAAAATCACTTTCCATAATATTGATTATATGTGAACACTGCTGCTTACAGTATGATATTTTGTTTTCCTTTCATGACTGTATTTATGAAGACTAGTACTACACCAGTGCTGCACCTTATTACCTAGTAATGAAATAACACCAAAAACCTTGTATTAAATACCTGTCACTCACTGGAGCAGAAAACTGGATAAAGAGATGCTTTCTATACTATCATCTGAAGATTAACCCAAGGAATTTTATTTCACACTGGAGAGACCTTTATAAAAGATACTTAGATCTAAGAATTCACACAGTTCTGCTTAAAAAGTCAGCTCGATGGGAAAACACCATGATGGACGTCGTTTAATTAACTCCAATGGAAATCTAATTATGGGGCTAGGTACAAGCACTGAATCGAAAATTAGTGAATTATTTACTTGTCACACTTAACTGCTTCAGTGGAAATATGCAGTCTGTATATGTATTTCAGAATTTGGTACTCTTTTAACATAAGATGGTCCATTTAACTTATTTAAATTTGAGGATATTTTGCTATACTGGTGAGCTACATCAGAAAAAACTACATTAATCTGAAATAGAAGTACCTTGCCACAAGATACTTGCACTAAAAGCATTAAACTCACATTAAAAAAAAACAACAAACCTAAAAGTATGTTTTAGAAATCCTAAAAACTCTGGGTTTGTGTAGAAACAAATAGTAAACTAATAGTCTTTCATTTGTTGTAGTTAGTAACATTAGAAAGCCAGGTGCTGCATTCTTCATTAGTTTTAGCTTAGTAAGGCTCTCAACAATATTTCCATGCAGAATTTGTGCTAATCAAAACTAGAACATGAATGATCACAGCTAATTTCACATGACAGGAAAATCAGTGTTGTATGAAGATGTCTCTTACCATGGAGATCCAAAATGGTTCCATTTTCTCCCATTTCTCTTGTATGTTGTAGGGGAAATTATGGAGCATAAAATATTTATTATTTAATGTTATTAAAGTAGATGAATCCTCCAGAGGCAATTTTTGATAGATTTCCATACTTTTAGTACTGCAAGGTTATGCCCTGAGAGCAGCAGGCTTAACTTAGACTAATAAGATCAAGGGTGTCCTGAAGCCTATTGCCAGATCCCTGCAGTATCAGAAAAAATAGTTTTCCCATTAGAAAATCTCCAAAGGAGGAAAAATATGAAAGTATGAAACAAAGATGCATTTTCTGTGAAAAACAGCAGTAAACAAAGAACGGGGCTTTCTTTCTCAGTGCTCATTAGAAAAAAACAAACAAAAAACCACCAAAAATGAGCAAAAGATTAGACACCATGCACAGAAGTTTTTTTAAGTCAATGTCAAGTGAACAGTATTAAGACTTATGAGATTAATTTAAAACTAATTTTGATAGTGGCCTTTTACGTATTAACATAGTACAAAAAGAAAGGTATTACAATGCTGATCCAGGAAAGTTTGAATCATGATACCAGAATGTGAAACCTCAAGCTGTGTCAAGCACAAGTCCTTATGCTGATGCTTGGAAGAAACCTCACAGTAGAACAATCATAAACAGTTGGGATGGAATCATGTTAAACTACCAGTGCTCTTTCATTAGTGACTGTTAAACAGGCCCAAGTTCTTGGTCTAGCCTTTCCCTCTTTATATCTTTTTTCTTTTTTTCTTTTTCTTTTTTTTTTTTTTTTCAAATAATGTAAACACACACTGTACTGAAGCTGAGAGACAGCTTTTACATTATCAACTTCATTTCTTTTCTGTTACTTTCCACTCTTCAGAAATTCTTCTTTAATGAAGACTGCTTACTGTTTAGACCACACATAAATCACAAAACCTTTCTATCCACATTACTTCAGATCGCATGCAATTTTTCTGATAGCACAACTGCAGAATGATTAAATGAGCACTGTGCTACTTCACTTTCACCCATTCATTAAACAACATGCACCTATATATTTTTTTAAAATCTGCTTCTGAATCAGTCACTTGCTTGGACTAACCAGGATGCAAATTACACAGCTGAAATGCATCAGAAAAGCACTCCCAGCCAAGTGAGAGTATTTTTTTTAAAGTTTGGAGCTCTCAATAGCTTGCAGGATGCAGAGTCTCAAAACATAGATTTGGAAGGACTTGTTTTGACCTTGCTTTATGTGCCATGATTCATTTCTGGGAGATCTTGCTTTTTAACTCTTGATCACTGACATTGTATGTTATGTATCAAAATGAAGTTCACTTAAAGAACAATTAATTTTGTATGTCAGCTGTGAACTGTGTCACAAGCAAAAATCCACAAGCAAGTTTCTGAAAAATAGGCTGCAAACAAGATAGCTACTGGAGCACTTGCGGTAATCAGAGACATTGTTTTAATTAAAGAAGTTTGTTTACCTTGACTTTGCAATAGTTTTCCTGTTGGAAACATATTCCTATTGGTATTATTAGTAAGGTATTATTTTTCATATTGGTAACATTCCTGTTGGTACTCATTTGGTATCAATTAATTTTAATATATTAATTCTGATAATTAAGTTTAATAATGATGCCTATATTGTTTAAATGGGAACTCCACATCTCTACTAATTTTATTAACCCATTGAAGCAGAATGACTATTACATTTAAGAACAGCTAACTTAGCTTAAAGTTAGCTTCAAGTATGCATTGGTATGGGAAGACCATGGACATTCTAAGCAGTGGATTTTTTGAATAATGCTATGGAAGATAGGAGAAAAAAAGGAAGGTATTTCCAGGCATTGTTGCCAATGGAATGAGAGACGATAAAAGTACACAGAATGCATCCAACTTGCCCTGAGAAGAGCTGTTACACATTACTGACAGGTAGTGCACATGACAGCATAACTGGCATATATAGAGGATAATGCTGTATTCTGTATCCAGAGATATCTGCTTAACCTCTCATTTAACAAAAGTGTGCTAACTCCTGGGTGAAATAATAATAATTAAGGTAACTAAATAGTGGAACCAGTTACATAAGGCTTTGTACAACCCCTTCACTAGATATTTCATAGAATAGTTTTATTATCATAGCCCTGGTATGGGCTGCATTGATTTGGCGCGGTCTTAGAGCAAGGAAGTAAGAGCTATAAGTCCCTGAGTGTCCTGTGTTGCTACAATCTGGAAGATTTTTACTCTTTTACAAAGTATCTGTACAGTGCTTTAACAACTTCACATTACAGGAGATTCTCTAAATTACATGGCTACCATGTGGCAAACAGATGTAAGATGAGTTTATATACAGTTGAAAATCATTCATTTCACTGATGAAATGTACACAGCTCTAAATCTTTGTATCAGTAAGAAAAGAGGTGATTTGGACTGGACGATAGAAAGACCAAGGCTAGCTTATGAGGCAAAAAGGTGCCTACTGCCTGTAATTCTACACATGCAATTGGTTTTTTGCAGAGAAGAGACACGTCAAGTAGCTTGCTGAGTAGATGATTTCCTTCTTCAACAGCACTTTATAAAAACAACCCAAAAGCATGTACATAAAGGAATGCTACTCACTGCCAGCTAATATTTTTGGCCATAACAGTAGTTATATTCTAATCACTGGAGTCCATCTAAAAGTAGTAAGAGAAAACTAACATTTAGTTTATCAAAATTTAAAAACTCAAAATATCTGTAAGGTAGGAAGAACTTGAAATAAAAGAAAAGTACGTAGGACAGGCATAACAACTATTCAAAGAAGCCAAAAGTACTCATACGGATGAATGCCAAGATATTCCTACAGTAGAGAAGACAGAAGTAGTTTTGAAAAGGTTATGTGAACTTTCACTTACAGGCTATTAATTAGATGTACAAGCTCAAAAGAAAAAGGTTTTTAAAAAGTACTTAAAGTGCCAAAAGATGAAAACAGGTATTTAGTGGCAGTTTCAGAAGAACTCAGCTGACCAAATGTTCAATGAATTTCAGTGAGATTCAAAAAGCTTCTATGATCACTTTTTGGTCATATATATTTGAAACTTGGCTTCAAGATTTTTTCAAACATCTAAATAATCAACTGAAGCTATGTTATGTTTTCTCCATATATCTCACTAATGTAAGTTACACCATATTTCACTATTATTCTTGAAACCATATGACATTAGATGACAAGTATAATTTTGAACACCAGAAAACAGGATATAGTACATTGTCTACCTCCCGCCCACCCCCATGCTGAAACAAACTTGCTATCCATTGAAAAGAACTTTACATTTTATTATCTCTCAACAGTTTAAATGCAAAAGTTGATCAGTTTAAATAAGATTTTTTTCCCTACTTTCAGTGGCCTTGGAACAAAAAGCAAGATCACAGAAAAGTATTTACACTTTAATCATCTAGCCTAGGTAGCTGCTTTAGGAATCTGAACTTTCTGTGCTGTTGCTAAAGATTTCATAATATGTAAGCAAAAAAAATGTCCTTTACAAAAATGCATTGATTTAATAGCATTCTAAATCAGGCATCTAAGCAAGCAGTTAACGTGAGACATTTTAAGACTACTTTATAGCTAAGGAAGCTTATTTTCTCTTGAATATTGCCTACACAGCTCATGTCTGTCAATCTGCTAAGTTCTACACAGATCTACTGTCTTCAAAGCTCTGTTGACAAAAGGCAAGGTGATACACCTTTCTTTCTTCGACCTTGCAAACAAAATTGAACACTGACATCAGCAAATAAGAACATTTGCTCTGCCTTGTAAAGGATACAGCTTAATTCTGAGTAACTGTTAAAGCTCTATGTTGTACAACACTGCAATATTGTTAATACTGTGATAGCGTACAGATGTCACAACGTTGAAACAGAAAAAAGAAGACAGAAGTAATGAGATCTCCAGGAACTGAGTAAGATGAACAATATATGACTGTTACAGTAAAAAATAGAAGCATCTGTAATAACATATGTATCTGAAAGAAATAAGGTAAAGTTATTAATAAATTAAAGTGCTAAGCCAGTACTTCCAGTCCTGTTCTTAGCGATTTCCAACTGGCAAAGACTCTGGAAGCGTGGGTGCTCTGGAATACAGGACCTTGATTTGAAATCCTGACTTTCTGGGCACACATTCTAAATTACCAGTGAGCTCATTTATATTATTATTTAAAAAAAAAAATCCCAAATGATTCAAACAAAAAGGACTCTCCCTTGTACTTTTGGCATGCAATTCCCATTAAAAA
>VZRN01000344.1:1802418-1839020 GCA_013397935.1 Dasyornis broadbenti | reverse complement strand
AAAAAAAAAAAAAAATTCATAGGTAGGTAATTTAATTCTATTCTAAAGCATAATGCAGAAGCCTGCAAGAGTACAATTTCCTTGTTTTTGGGATGTATGATGTATTTCTACTTTTTAAAAATAGTTCAAAGAGCTCCTTTTCTAATTTTTTCCCCCTTAAATAAGAAACTAATTCTCCAGCTCAAAGAAATATTTAGATCAGCCCTTTACAGTTGAGGAAGTAGAAGGTAAGATCCAAAGCAAGCAATTCAGATTTTGGAAGCGTTTTATGAAGTACATTCTGAACCACTTATGTAGTCTAGCTGAATTTTCTATGCTTTGTTTTTTAGATAAACAAGATGAGAGGAGAAGAATTCATTTATGTTTACCATTTATGAGAACAAAATAATAAAACAAAAAATATGAGATAGTAATGCAAATGTTCACCATTTAATACAGAATTCTGAACTCCAGACAGCTGTAGCTTTAGTCACATGACTGATAAGCTGTGTCATGTTATAATTTACCATTCACAAGAAAAGTCAAGAGCATTTGTTTTCCATTTTGTTTTAAACTTAGTGAATGGCAATGCAACATTGCAGAGATTATAAGGAAAGCCTATTTGACAGATTTTTTTCCTTCCATTAAATGAATGAAAAAAAAATAAAATCCCTGAAGACACTTCTTTGATTTAACTGAGGAAAAAACAATGAAGAATGAAAATCAGCTTATTCATGTACTACCTTCAAATATTTAGCAAGTTCAACTGCATTGAGTAGCCCACCAATTACATTTGGAATGCTCTGAATGTAATCAAGTGGAATAAAGCTCATTATAGCAAGAAATGTTTGGCATTTCTTGACGTAGTAAGTCAAGAAACATACAACCTATAATTTTCACATATTATTAATGCTTATTTCCCAGGTAATCACTAACACTTAATTCCTGCAACATATGTAGGGAGCAAATAAACCTCTGCAATACCATAAGCATTTTGTTAGACTAAAAAAATAATATTGGAACTACACATGTACCACTGGACTCATTTTCATTTTGGCATCTGTCTTCTACTGAAAAGTGCCTGAGATAAAGAGTTGTGTGGGACAAGAAAATGAATGCGTATTCAGTGCATGGAGTTTTTCACTGACATGTTTTGTACCTTTGACCAACTGTGCTCAGCATCAAAGAATAAAAAGAAAAACAGGCTCAGAATACTTTCAGCAGATTAATTTTGCTGTGATCTTTGTTAAAATATGTATGATTAATCAGAAAAAGAAGAATTAAAACACGTCCATTTTTTATAAGACTTTGTAAGACTTTTATAAGACTTTATAAGACTTTATAACACTTCTCCTTACTAGTCAATTATTTGCAATAAAATTAACACCCATAAATAAGACTTTTGTCAAAGTCTAAGAATTTGGAAAAGAGCTGTATAAACTTGAATTATTTAGAGAGATATATATATATATATACACATGTTGAGATACAGTTTATTTAAGTTTAAACAGAAGACATCCTAACTAAGAAGAAATGTCTAAGTAGGATTTGAAATCCATAAAGACCTTAACCAGAATTTCCTCTCTGTCATATTTAAAAAAGCATAAATAATAATAATAATGATAATAATGATAATAATGATAATAATGATAACAATGATAACAATGATAACAATGATAACGATAATGATAATGATAATGATAATGATAATGATAATAATAATGATAATAATAATAATAATAATAATAATAATAATAATAATAATAATAATAATAATAATAATAATAATAATGATGTAATCCCCTACAATACTAATCCCTTAATATCCATTCTTGGGTGGCCACTTGATATAAAGTGCAACACACTATGTTGCTTTATCACCTATACCATGTTTCTTTTCTTCTTCTGCCTGTCATAACAAACTGATCTGTATGGTTCCTGATAAATAATATTATTTAGTTTTTATTATAGATGCAAAACTAGATGCAAATCCCAACATAGACATTTTCCAGTAACAGTCAATCATGATTTTATCAGCCATCATCCAGGTCAGTACTTTTGTTTGCACTACTCACTTGTATATTTATTCTTTAATGTGTACAAACTCTCCAGATAATGAGTAGCTCCAAACTCAAATGGCCAGTCCCAATAAACAGAACTGTCATGAAGATTTGCTGTGTTATTCATTGATAGACTCTAACAGGAGACAGAACTCTTAGATGCTATCTGCTGATTGCCATAAATGCTCAGCACATTTATGGACCTCAAGCTCAGACATGTAAATCAGCATAGTCACAAACGCTATTGACACATGAAAGCAAGCTCAAATAGTATAAATGTTCAAAACCACAGAAAGATATTTTCATTGAAGTAGTGGCTTTTTATACTACCATTTAATTATATTTTCATTTGGGTGTTTGAGTCACATCAGTTGTTTATCTGTGAGCACTCTGTTTGCATGAACACATACAAATACAAAACTCATAAACCTTGACATTTGATATTTTCTTCCCCTTGAACTGTTTTAGAAAAGATTGACTTAACTTTCAACATTCCATTCAACCGCAGCCTACAGTACTAACAAGGCAGTCTGACTCATGTACATGACAGTTATTCTCTAGCACTATCTTTGGCTCTCTGAAAAAAGTCTGTATATAAAATTCTTTTTTTTTTCACTTTAAATCATATTTTAAAAATGATCCCTGAAAAATACCATTATATGGCATTGATGACTGACGAGGTTAATTGTTTGAGGACCTTCTTGTTTAGTACTGATCCTCAGGAAACTGATCACATCCCAGTCAGGAGTACTTAAGTGCTGTTCTATATTTTAATTCCACAGCATTTGTTCCAAGAAAGAACTTTTTTGAAACAATGAGCGCATGAGCCTGAGTAAGTATAAATAAATGATAAATTCAGAAACCTTAAAATTTTGCATTGACCTAATGTAGCTGAGGTCCTTGAAAGTTATTTCTCATTATGTGATTTAGTACTTAGTACAGGTAGAAACTCATTAAAGTCTCCACCCTGTTTCTTTCTGGAGTAAAGGGATGCAAAATTCCATTTTATGATCTCAGAAGAAACCTCTTCTGACAGTATAATGCACTACATACTGTGCTACATAGATAAAAATGGAAAAACACACAACTAGTACACTTTTCAGTCACATCTCTGAAACCAGGCCTCCCAGATGTATGCTATAGCGCAACTATATGCAGGTGGTATATTCCTAGTTTCCCTTTGCATATTCATAGTGAAAAAATTAATCAGCCATTAACCCATTCCTATTTATAAGACTGCCATTTCCATGCTAAAAAGTCAGCTAAAAATCTTAGGAAATAAGATTCCTGAGTATGGTCTTAGAAAACCCAAGTGATTTCTAAAACCCCAGTTTTTCTATACAAACTAAGCAGCTAAAAGACAACACTGGAAAACGCATGTGACAGGTTTTTACAATAATGTTAAGAAAGCACTCATTTAAATGAATATATAGATCCTTTAAGTATGCCTGAATAAAGTCACCAAAAGTCAGTCACCTTCTGAAGGGTAAAAAGAAGGGCTTCCTTTTACCCTTCTGTCAGGATAAAATAACCTAACTACTAAGGGCATTTAATTCTGCATATAATGAAAAAGAAAGGTACTTTTCTTTCCATGCCTAGTCTTGGTCACATCTACTGCTACTCTCTAATGTTATTGCAGCATTTGGCTCTCATATGGTTGGGCAGATGATAAATATATATTAACTCAGTAGGAAGTGTAGGGATATTTCTGGTTAGGAGAATATACTGGTAACTGCTGATGAAAATCATGAATAATGACACAATCTACGTGAGAAATTCAAGGCAGCAGCTTGTCCTCATGTCTCCAGACTCTCCTGTGTGTCACGGGAAATTGTTAGCACTGGTAGTTGTCTTCTGGGCCAGTCCCAAGAGAAATTAAAAGACTAAAAATTCTCACAGCTTTAATTTGATTACTGTTAATGTACTAATCAAATAAAATTAGGCAGGTACTACTTTCTTTATAGAAATGAGGTACAGAGATTAAATAGGTTCATCCCACAGAATCAATTTTTCAAGCCTGGAAGTTGAATTCAGTTCTTGTGAACATTCAGACCTAAGTAAATAGATTACCTATAGAAAGTCCTTACAGGCTGTACTGATCTCTTACTGAAGTTGCAGAATGTTACAATACTTATGTGAATTAATACTGCATTTTCAACAGCATGCTCAGTTAAAAAAAAAAAAAAAAAAGAGAAATTTGGCTTTTAAGACATTGATTAATTGTGGATCAGAAATGTGAGATTTCTTTTGGTTTATGTCAAACTAACACTACATCAGGATACTTCTCAACGCAATAATATTTCTTGAACTCTACTCAGATTGCATACCCAGTTTTGAGAGGGACTGTTTTTCATTCTGCCCTATTATACAACACTTCTTTTTGCCTGGCATTTGACAGGCATTCCCATCCTTTGCGTTTACTTCACTTCCTCAATGCTGAGGCTGCAAAAACACAGCCAGCAGCCTCTTAGAGCTTTTCATGGAAATCTGCCATTCCAAACTGGCACCTAACTTCACTTCATTATTCACTCAAGGAAGTTTAAAAGTCTGAGATGAATTTAAATACTTATGCCAATAAAGAAACTGATGAAAAGTATAATAATAAAAAAAGAAAATGAAAACAATGTAAGCCATTACTGAAGTAACTCTTCTTGGGAAAGCTTGGACGTTCTTTGCTTGCCAGTCACCAGTGCCAACTCATCCTTCAAATCCTGGATCTCATTTTTCAGCTGGACAATCACCTACAAACAGCAAGGCATAAAACAAGCATCACCTACAAATTAATAGCTAGTTTATGATTTTTTGCAGAAGACTGAGTTTAGGTAAATATTTTACTTTAGTTTTCTCTTTTTTTAAACAAGGTCTCTTTTTAAAAAACTGTCAAAATGCCTTAAATACACCAAGCACCTTTTTTTTTTCTTTTTCCATTTATAAACCCAAGAAAAGTCTTCCAAATTCAGTAAATTCTTGTGTTAGAAGACATGGCTGTACAGAAAGAGTTCAAAAGATTTTTTGCAAAAGAGAAATATAATTTGACATAGGAATAAAAAGAGTTTTGCTGACTCACTAGTTTGTCTCTTAATAATGAAAACACCTTTAAGAACTGACATCTTTGTTAGAGAAAGGGCAACTACACAACACACTTTTTTTACCTTCCCTTATAGAAACAGAAGTTTCAAAAACACTATCTTAATTTTATTCTTAACTTTTCTTCTTTTTCATGTGACATTTTGCTATTATTCTAATTATAGCATACTTGTAGGATGCATCATATAGCATATATCCATACATTTATATAGCATATATATAGCATACTAGTAGGATGCTAACAACAAACTGATAGCATAAAGCTATGAAAATGAAATGAAATTGTATTAATGAATAGTGATGTGAGACTATTACATGGAGAACTGAACTAGATTTTTAAATTCTAAGAAGTCAATGTCAGAACCTGTACTTTAGGAATAAATATCTGTATAAAACCACATTTTGCTAATCATTAACCTCTCAAAGCCAAATTCTACAAAGCAGGGCAATATGCAAATCCCTAAGTCTAAGACATGAACGAGCGAGTTCTTGGACATTTTGTGGTTGATCATCTAATGAAGCCTCCATTTATATGGCTCAAATGTATCAGTAGTCCAATAATATTTTTCAATGGATGTGCACACACTGATTTCCATGTGGAAAATTCCAAGAGAAGAATGTTTTCAAGGAAAAATTAATCACTCTTGATTGCATGTACTTTCCAGGAATGAGATTGTTGAAATAGATGACGTTTTCACTGGATTTTAAAACTCTTTCAAACATTTCTATTTCTTTTAATGATTAAATTTAACCATAATTTCCTAAATTTTGAATAAGCATTTTTAATTGAAAAATCAAAATATTCTAAACATGCATATGATTATTTCTTTTAACTCTAACTACAGTTAACATATTTTTTACAATAAGCTATGAAAGTCTAACATAATATTTCATTTAATAATTAGTAAAGGGATGACTGTTAATTAGGGAAGTTGCAAGAACACTTAGAGAATATTGCAGGCAAAACATTTTACCCTGATTTTAGATTGCCCCAATTTGGTGCCATACTCTTGATGTAGTTTGTGCCAATTACTGAGTCAAGAAAATTAAATTTGGGGCTGGAGTGTAAAATGGTAGACAGCTGAATGACCATCTCTGCTCAATGTTCAAATTTGTTAGAATGATTAACTTCAATTTGACAACAACAGAAATCCAATTTGAGGATATGGTTAAAAGATTCATTTTCAAGTATTATGAACACAAATAAAAATCGACAGAAGCAAAATAACTTCATTTCTTTTTTTACATGGACACCAGAGGAGATGAGGTTTAATTCAAGACTTTGATATTCAGTTTAAAACACGTCCTTTGGCCACAAGAGAAAGAGATCCAAAGACAAGTCACTTAAAAGTACAACAGACACAAATTCATCCTTTCAGTCAGATAAAAAATCAGGAAGTCTCCATCATTAAGAATAAAGTTTACACAACAATTGGACTTAACTCAGATCCACCAAGAGATATTGTGAACTCTCTTTATAAAGCATGTGTTCAACTCACAGATGATAGACACTGCCAATAAATTGTATTAGATTTTTATGAAAAAAACTTAAATCCAGCCCTTTACTGAAAAATTAGGTTGCACCCTGGGAATATACTTAAAATGGGCAACAAATTCCACAATGAGCACAGGGCCATACAAACTCAAGGTACCTGTGTTCCCCTGCCTTTTCCACAGGCAGGGATGGTTTTCTAATTCTCATGAGTCCACTTTTGCTTTACTTGCTAAATGATCCTGCAGAGCAAGACATACCAAACTTGTGGAGTACAGCTCCACAGGATGTAGTAAATATTCAGGAGCCTGCATGTGTTTTACCTCAATCAAAGGTTTCTGTGGCCGTGGAAGAAATGTTTTGCATTATTTTCTATTAGAAAGGGTATGTAGAAAAGAAAAAAAAGAACAGAAAGACAGAAATAAAGAAATTGCTCAATGCCTATTTGGTTTATTTTTTGGTCTTTTATTTATTTATTTATTTGAATCTGTGATGTCATTGCTAGTGGTAATTGCTTGGAAAGAAAAATAAAATAAATAATAATAAAATAGAAAACAAGCTGAAAACCTGTCAAGGATCTTCTAGTCCCTTTGAACCTCAAGGACAAGAAACATGAAAAAATAAAAGCACAATTATTAATAGTGACTGAAATATGCTAATTACCATCAAGGAACAATGAATGAAATCATTAGCTATATAATCCCTGAGATTTAGAAAACAAATGCTTCTGATGATATACAATCTAGCATTCTGCAGATTCTGGAAATCCTATTTCTGTCTCCTTTATTTTTTTTTCCTAATGGTAACTTCACAGAATTTTTTCTTCCTAGCTAAATTATTCCTTGAATCAAATTCAAGGAAGGACTCAGTATC
Organism: Dasyornis broadbenti; assembly: GCA_013397935.1. Classification (NCBI taxonomy): domain Eukaryota; kingdom Metazoa; phylum Chordata; class Aves; order Passeriformes; family Dasyornithidae; genus Dasyornis; species Dasyornis broadbenti. The sequence continues at coordinate 1,831,529 of VZRN01000344.1, read as the reverse complement.
AGTATATTTCTTAGCTTTTTAATATCCAAATTGTTTCAGTGCAGCAGTGTGCCTTCATCAAGTGACTAGTAATCTTAGTATATTTTTAAAGAGTTTTAGAACCATCCAATCATTTGTGACTACAATTTAGAAACTATCACTGAAAAAAAACAACACGAAGATGATAATGAAAGTGACCATTTCTCCTCAGATACTTCAAGAGAAAGCCTTTAGAGATTTGATAAAGCTCCACTTAATTATAATTGTGTCCAAAAGGAAAAAATCAAAGTGGCAGTTATTTTATATAAAAAAAAATGAAGCTTGCATCTGAAAACAATTTAATGGGATGTTTCAGTATAAAATTCTCAACATCAATTTGACTGCTATTGATTAATAAAACTTAAACCAAGCAATATCCTTCCCTCTGTCCCTAGACAACTCTCACCAATCTGGGGTCAATTTCTTCATTAAGAACTGCTTCATTCTTAATAAGAGCAACTCGCTGTGCAAATCTGCAGGTTGATATGGATTCCTGGAAGAAAATAAAAAAGAAAGGAGAGAATTTCAGTTATCTTTGCACCAGGTAAGTAGACCAGACTGCTAATGAAGCCGTTAAACTATGTTTCTACTTTTTTGAGTATTTTACAGAAATATTCAGTCATTTCATATTCCAAAATAACAATATTCAAGGGAAATTAGGTTAGCATATTAATGAAAGGGACTTATAAAACTGCTAAATCATAGTACATATTTTATTGACCAGTTAATCCCAGTTAATCCCCTGACCAGCTGTGTTTCAGCTAAGTCCCCAGCTGGCACTACAGGGTAATAAAGTCATGCTACTCAGAAGGTAGTAACTTTTGAATTAGGGGAAAATTAGAAAGCTAACTGAAAGTATTTTTTTATTTTTTGTGAAAATGGGAATGGATGATTTTTATGTAATTTTATGTAAAAGAAGCTGGGAAAAGAGATGAAGGGAAGAGAGTGGAAGCCCAGGACAACTGAGAAACAAGCTGTGAGACTTGAACTAGGAGGCATACAGGGAAACTGTGATGCCAGATAAAAAAAGTCGTATGAGCTAAGATGGGGATCAGCAGGAATGGAAGGCAAAAGAAAAAAAAAAAATCATACAAGACTTTTGGTGGAGTTGGTGGAGAAACTCTGTCACAGTCAGAGTGTACTCCCATCTTGGGCACAGAAAGAAATCCAAGATCTTTATAAGTATTGTTCCCTCTTCTGAGATCAGCTGATATTTAAAGGCCAGACCCTGCTAGAGAACTTATATATTTAATGAAAAAAAACCTCTGCAATTGTCTACAGTTACCTCAAATAATAAATATAAAATATTAGGCAGTAGTCTTAGAAATTTAAATGATGCTTGAGAAACTGTGTGATAAAATTTTATGAGATGTGCCGGCCTGCATTTAAAAAAGAATCTATACATAGCCCCTAAATTAATTTACGACTGTAAGAGAACTGATTTTCAGAATCAAAATAATTCCGCAATTTTCAGTCCTCCAATGTATGAAAACACCAATTTAAATGTTGTATTCATCCACTCCTTTTTCCACATGACTTCCACCTCTAGGTGCTTGGAGGCTTGGTATATGAATTAGGGTTACATGGGGAAAGATACTAATGTTTCTTGACAAAGACATAATAAATACAGAGACTCAAAGGAAAGGAAGGCCTTACAATTAAGAGCTGCACTCAGCATTAGTTGGACTCTATGTCTGCCTCTGCTGTTCCTGTGTAATGATGATCAGTCAATGTGATTTTAATTAAGTTCTATACATATATCAAGTATAGTTATATGTACAGTACACTGATACACATTTCCACTGGATCTTTTTGCCCTGTTTAGTGTGAAGAATATCTTAAATTAATGAGTAGCTAATCAATTCAATTTTCAATGTACAATATGCTAGCTTACAGTTTGTTTATTCTATGCCATCAAAATGGTAATCAAGTCAGACATCTAATTTCCTAATCATTTTTCTACCAAGCTTATCATCACAGCAACTCAGGGCTTTACAAGAATGAGTCAATTAACCCTCTTTGATGCAAGTGTGTGGAATGGTTACACTTATCAGAACGGAAATGGAAGTCAAAAGTACCAAAAAAATTATCTTCAATTGTTGTCATTCTGTGATCAGCTGTTCAAAATATCTTCCATTCAGCTTCAGCTGCAGCTATATTGAGTAATATATCTACAGTTCTGAATCAAAATTTTTATCCAAGCACTTCACAAATCTAGCACAAAAATGTGATGTAGTGATCCAAGAAATTCTGTACAAACTCATCGGTAGAACTAAGAATATAATCTAGTTCTCTAGGATAATAATCTATTTGTCATCTTCATATCGGTGCCTTTTTTCATTCTGAATTCTCTGTTTCATTGATTTCATTACAAGAAACAACACTAGGTCCCTAAGAAAGTGGCTTTTATTGCACAATGTCAATTCATACTGGGGGTAGTTCTGTCTTGTGCATTGTTTGTGAATGAAATGTATATCCAATGGAAAAAAACCAAAACAACATGCAAACCTAGCATAATTATGAATAATCCTAATTCTGACATTTTCTAATGATTACTAATTGACTTATCATCAGTTTATCTTATTTGGACATATAGCTTATCATCCATCTATATCATTTGAATATATCAGATTTTGGGGAACAGGGAAGGTATTTTGTTTTTGGGGAACAGGGAAAGTATTTTGTTTTTGGGGTTTTTTGGGGGGTTTTTTGGTGGTTTGTTTGTTTGTTTCATTTTTCTGGGTTTTTTTGTTTGTTTGTTTGGTTGGTTGGTTGGTTTTTGGTCTTTTTTTTTGGCAGGAGAAGAGGACCAAAGAATAAGATCTGTTGTATAAATTGTGTATGTTAAAGCAAGAACATGAAAATTGTCAGTAGCTTATTCTGGATAATTGTTTGGTCTAAATATTTCCAAAATAGAAAGCTAGAACACAATGCGAGATACACACACCTGATGACTTGATATATGAAAGGGTCTAATCTCACAGAGCTTAAAATAAAATTAACAAATTTACCCAGCTGCATTTGTAACCAGACAATATGCTTGCATAATTACATGTTTGCAAGTCTGAACAATATGTTTTCATTTAACAGCGAAGTCCACTTTTCTAAAGAAAAGTCTGTAACTAGATGAAGTATGGTTTGAGTATAATGCTTTCCACTGTTTTTCAGAAAACAGTCTTAGACTAAATAGTTTTTTTTCTTCTTTATTCATATTAGAATGCTTTTATGTTAAGAAAATCAGGAAATAACTAGATTATAAATGGCTTTGAGCAGTGTTCTATGTATTCACATTGCTACATATTTTAGAATAAAATAGACAAGGCTATTTCAGTTGGAAGGGACCTACAATGATAACTAGTCCAACTGCCTGACCAAGTTAAAGCATGTTGCTAAAGGCATTGTCCAAACACCTCTTAAATACTGACAGGCTTGGGGCATCAACCACCTCTCCAGCCTGGTCCAGTGTTTGATCATCCTTTCAAATAAATACTTCCTAATGTCCAGCCTGAACCTGTGCTGGCACAGCCTTGAGCTATTCCCATACATTGTAGCACTGGATACCAGGGAGAAGAGCTCAACATCTCCCTCTCCCCTTTTCCTCCTCAGGGAGATGTAGAGAGAAACGAGGTCACCCTTAGCCTCCTTTGCTCCAAACTAAACAAGCCCAAATTCCTCAGCTGCTCCTCACAGGACATTTCTTCCAGCCTTTCACCAGTTTTGCTGCCCTTCTCTGGATGCAGTCAAGTACCTTAATATCCTTCTTAATTTGTGGTTCCCAGAACTGTACAAAGTGCTCAAAAAGGTGAGAACGGCAGACAGCAGGATAATCACCTCTTTTGACCTGCTGGTTGTGCTGTGTTTGAAGCATCCCAGCATGTGGTGCCCTCTTGGCTGCCAGAGCTCACTACTCACTGCTCATCTGACCAGCACCCCTGGATCCATTTATGCAAGGCTACTTTCCAGCCACTCTTCTCCCAAATTACGACTATGTTTGGCACAACTCCACTATAGGTGCAGAACTCTTGTTAAATTTCATCCCATTAATAAAGCCTAATGCTCCAATCTACCTAGATCCCTCTTCAAGGCCTCCTGTCCCTCCAAAGAGTGAACAACACCTCCCAGTTTGGTATCATCAGCAAACTTGCTAATGGGACATTCAACTCCTGCATCAAGAGCATTGATGAATGTATTGAGCAGCGTTGGCTCTAGAACTGAACACTGAGGAGCATCACTGCAGACCAGTCTCCAGCCAGATGAGCCCCATTCGCTACAACCCTTTGATAAAAACTACAGACCTGTTTGTAAACAAAGAGAAGAAAACATCACTACACATAAGTGCAGTGCAGATGAAAGGACACGAAAGTATTGAAAAATTTCCATAAATTTTAAACTACCCCACCCAATTCCCTCTCCCTCCTAGTGAACTCTCCAGTTGTCTATCATATTGTATGAAATCTTGACTCCAAAGAAGTCTCATAGGAGTTCTACCACGGTTTTCAGTGGAGATGCACTTTTATAACACAAAAATTTATTCATCAGGAAATCAGTAAACTAAAAAAAAAGAGTAGTTCTTTACTAGGTGCAATTAATTTCCCAGTTGCTACTTGCCGTGAGATTACTTAGAGAAAAGCACATTTCCTAAAGGATTTGTTTATATTCTACAGTAATTTCCACTGATAAAATTATCTTCTGGAAGCAAAATTAAAATGTTCTTTTAAAACAATAAGAATAAAAGATTGCACACTTGAATTGTAATCGATACTAAAAATCAAAAAAGTAGGATCTATAGAAAAGTGACAAGATTTTTGTTCAATATAGATAGAAATAATACATACATCTATGTTTCTTTTGTCCATAGCGAGTGTTGCTATCATAGTAGTCATGCAGTTTCCTCCCAGGCTGTCTCTTAGCACTGAGGTCATCATAGAGTTTCGGTAAGGAATGTGGGACCGGTTTTTCTCTGCAAGGGCAATTATTACCTGAAACAACAGCAAAAACAGGAAAGACTTTTAAATTTATATGTTTACTAATAATTGACACATAAAAAGAAACCCAATCTGCTCAGGAACTTCTGACACAACACAATTACACTTATGAATCCAGTTAGCTGCAAACCCACTGGCTTTATTGAAAGAATTCCAACTTAAATTTTAGCATGTTTGTATGTCTTTGTAGGACCTGGACCTGAAAGACCAAATACATTAAATTTTATCGTACCCTAGCCTGACAGTCTCTCAGCAACATGGAAACTGAACATGATAAACTCAAACCCACAGGTTTTCCTAAGACACAGGAACTTACTGAAAATTTTCCTAATACTTTTTCTGTCATAACAATAAAATATGGATAGTATTAAAGTAAAAACTTCCTCAACATTTGCTAAAGCATGCCTTAAAAATTACACATTCTTAAAACACATGCTTCTTAGATGGGCCAATACATTTATTTCTGAGAAATGTCTTGGAAAGCAAAGCACAAATAAAAGGGCGCATGATTACAATGTACTGCTGGAAAGAAATGATTCTGTTTAAAATATATATGCCTTGGCCAAAAAGGAAATTGTACACCTACCATTCTCAGCTTCCCTCCTCAGCTGTTTACATTATGGGACTTAATTATTATTAAATAAAAAGCTAGATTACCCCATGATGTCCTGTGATATAAAAAATTTGAACTGTTATCTGGCCAAGCACTGTACTGTTGCTATATGAGTTGTGCAAGCTCTCCTAAATGATTAGTTGTTTTTTCTTTAATAAATGTTACATACCAGTATATATTTGTTTAAGCTACTTTTACAAAAATTGCTATTTTAGAAAATTTAGTAGTGACTTTTTTGTGGCATTAGTTTCTCTTGATGGTCTTCAGAAAAATAAAAGTTAAAACTATAAATCTTACACTGGCAGCCCTGAGAGACACAAATGCATAATAAGAAAATTACTATCTTGTAAAGGAGTCTGGAAACCCATTCTTGGATCAAGGTTTTCAAATCTCATATATTACAACTTGTTATACAGAAACATGCTAAAGCTTTGTTGCTTTAGAATATTCTATAGAAACCTCACAGTAGTCTAGTGCATAATTAATAAGCACATTCTCAGTCTCTGCCACACAGAGAGTATAATCTGAATAGACAAAATGGGAAAAGAGCCAGAGAGAAGATATGTTTCTTCCATTAAAAATGAGAACTTTGTTACAGGGAAGTTCATTTTTTCTGAAGTTCATGCAGGAAGTCTTTAGTCCAGGCAGAATCTGAACCCTCCCACACTAAAACTGAAAAGCTGTGTGACCAGCCCTCATGATGCAGAACCCATTGTACAGTCATGTGAGAAATAACAAAGAAGATTTGAGTCTTAAGTCCCATTAGCAAAACTTCACCTTAATCACTAAATCAATCTTACAATCCAATCAAGGAATTTGGAATAGAAAGAGAATCAGAAGGAGAAGGAAATAATACTCCTTCACAAAGTGAGAGAGACAACCTGTACAGAAGCTGAACCTGGATTCCCTAAAAGGTACCAAATGTGATAATCAGAAAATTGTCTCATTTAAGACGGTGTTATTATCCTTTTGATATAAGCAGGTTTTTTTTTTTTTTTTTTTTTTTTTTTTTTTTTTTTTTTTTTAATACTGGTAGTTCGAAGCTTAATAATATCACTAAAGCAGGACTATGCATTATGCTGATTAAATCAGTATAATTTAAAGCAGAAAATTTCATTTTGAGTGGGTCAAATCACTTTAAGGCCTAGTTGCTGTTAAAACTCTTGTCACTTTTTGTAAAATTGCATCCTATATGAAACATAATAGCATAGAGCAGGTACAATCACTCACAAAAACTCCACTGAAACATGTGGAAACACTGTTAAGCATAAAGGAAAGTGCAAAACTAACAAGTGGTTCCGACATGATCTGAAGTGTGCCCTAGAGTCCCTGTTTCTGTCCACATCCTTCGTGCAAAGAACAGCATTGCACCAGTACCTCATACCGACAGGCAGCCAGAACATGTTCTCAGAAAATTCTCAAGGGATAGGGATTTTGGGATGCATCACTTGCAGAGACAGAGGTGTCAGGTACACCTATACCTTGCTGTTTAGTGTATCACATGCTCTGAAGCCATATGCCTGCTCCAGAGGTCTTTTTTGTGTCCCCATCCTACTTCCCATTTCTAACAGAGTTTAGAAGCTTATGCTCTGGTTCTTAGAGGGGGAAAAGAAAAGTTCCCGTTTTTTCTCTTACTCTAGTGTCTTAATTAGGAAATGTCAAACAGAAGATTATCTTTTCTATAAGATGTAAATAAATCTAGTATTTGATGACTGTCAGTAATTTCAAATTTTAGTAGCAAAAATTGGACTTTGGTAAATTTGGTAGCAACTATTCACTAATGGATAAAACCTTTCAACATTCCCTAAAAGGAACACATCTTAAATGACAGTTAATAAACATATTAATTAAAGCAGTGAGAACATTGTATTCTATGATTTTGGGGAAAAAATTCCATTATAGTGTCAAATCATGTGGCAGTACAACTGTTAATCTGCAACTCTAAATTTGGTCCAGGATCCCCTTTGTTTGTATCATAAGGGAATATCTACATATGCACAGTCACAATGCATATTCCATATGCATCCACAATGCATATAATTCCAGAACGTGCTACTACATCTCTCAGACAAAAAAAGTTACCCCTATGTGGTAGTAGGGACTTCTAAATTCCTGCTGCTGTTTCGGAGCAGCTGCATGAAACTCTTTTCATTTTTCTCTAGACCCAAAGGCCACTTGGAGTAAAAGTGCAGCTGATTTATTTGAAGACCTTTTTAACACAATGTGGATATTTAACAAGTAGAGCAAGTGTGGTAACACAGAACTGTGTTCCCATTGTCATCTTGATACAAATCATTTTACGTGACTATTTCACTGTGAAAAGTGTTTCAAAATGGCATAAATCAACACTAGACCACCAGTAGATAACTAAATAGTTGGGAATTTAAATAAGCTGATTTGGAGGCATTTGTGTACTTTCATATTAGTCACTGCAAGGTCAGGATTGAATAGTTCAATTCCTACTGAACAAAAAGATATTTTTACTGTCTTTGGTGGTCTTTTATTCAATATTATAATACATTTTTTATGAATGATACACAATCCCAGACAGAATTCAATGTGCTTATTTACAACTGTATTTCTTCTAAAATAGAAATTAAAAGTTGCATGACAAAATAATATTCTTCCCTTCTACAGCACTTCTGACCTGAGTATACCAAAACATACTCACACATGTTGCACTATAAAGACATAAAAATCATACAATAAATAAGAAGGGATCTTGAGTATAATTTGTATGATTCTGAAGACGTTCTATTTTAGAGTTACTGATCCTTATCACTTCCCTTGAGTACAACTCACATACAGGCATTTTCCTTCAAGGTAAAATTTAAACAAATGAGGGGTATGAAAAAAATTCAGTGTGATAGTAAATGACTGACTGCCACCTGCTGTACCTTAAGCTTCTTCTTTTGACAGATGAAGTATTTCTGATCATAAATTAAAGGAAATCCAAAATATATTTTCTGGTTAACAGAAATCATGTAACACAAAATTGAAAAATATTCTTCCCAGCAAGTAAAACAGTTTTATTTCCTAAACATAATTTTAAAGAATTTTCACGTATATGCACCCACAAAACTTTCTGGTTTAATGATTTCCCCAACTGTATATTTTACTAAAGTGTACATATACTGTAATGTAAATTAAAAAGTACAGATTTGAATTTTAGAGTCAAGCCTTTTTTCTTCTCCCTACCCCCTTTATTTCTCCCCTTAAATGACAGCCTCACAAACCTGCTATGTTTGCACACAAAAAAATTTTAAAGAAGCCTTAGGAAAAAATACTTTATCTTCCATCAGGATCCCCAAAATAATTAATTTCTAGCAACAGGAACAGTGTCTCCTGTCCTGTGAAAACAATATTATATATTCATTCTTAGGAAGAAATTAATTTGTCTTACAGGTGTGAGGTCTGAAATGGACACTCAGAAGTCTTCAGTTTTTGCACAGCATTCACAAAAGAGATTTCATCCATTGCCAAATGTTTATTACCATTACTTAGTAAGAATCATAAACATCAAACACATAAAACACCATGGTAGATCAGAGACATATATATATTAAAGCCTTAATAATATTTTAAAAATATTAACACTAAAAGAATTAATCTTAATAATTAAATTAATAATTATCTGATTTTTATTGTAAAATATGTATTTTGCATACTAAGCATAATTATCCAAGTCTTTTTACTAGAAATCTTTCTCTCCAAAGTTTCAATTCACTGCTGCTGTCTTAAGGAATTTTTTTTTTCACGAATAAGATTAGTTAGAAATCTATTTTCTCAGTATTTGCCTTTACCAAAGAGGGAAAATAAAGAGCAACAGTGAAAGGAGGATAGGGATTTTAGTGTACCTTAAATCAAGAGGTTAAAACTTTTTAGTAACTACAGTTGAATGACAAAGATTAGTGGAGATTTATGATGATGATGATGATTATTATTATTACTGTAGCTGCCTCTGTGAGTTCTACTGGTACAGATCCAATTATGGTAGTCACTCCACAAATATATTAACACAGATAACTTCTGTCTCAAAGAGATCAAAGATTTAAATCAGTACAGGAATAAAACAACACATGAGAGAAGAGCCTAATAATTTACCATATTACAATGCTTGAACTAAATAAAATCCAAATTTTTTTTTCAGTGATACATCCTGATCCCAGCTGTGGAAGGGGAAGAAGATTACCAAGAACATTTTTAGGAGAAATATAGCTGAAATCTTGTAAATATCTTGAGTATTACAAAGAATACGAGAAAACTATTTTGGAAATACTACCCTGTATACCCACTATAATCTTACCGCTTAATTGTTACGTTTTCACTGAATTAAAATATGTTATTTTAAAGGAAGACCTATCAATTCCATTATTTTAAAAAACTGTAATAAATATCCTCAGACTAACTGAATATTGGAATCAAGTTTTCCAAAATGTTGCACATTGTTGAACAGGAATGTAGTAAAGGGGGAAATGTTTTACTCTATTTCAGTTTTACCTGTTCCAAATAATGTAATGACAGGTTGATATATTTGGCTTCTGTCAGTAAGTGACCTCCAATTCCAGTCTTTCCAACACGTTCTGATCCAGCAAGGTCTACTAAATGCAACTTGGAGCGTCGGATAGTTGCAGATCCAGGTTCCTTGCTGGAGATGTGAATAGTGAAAATGCAATGAGATCGGCTTGAGGCTTGATTCATTGGTGTCTACAATGAAAAGAAGGAAAGAACTCTCAGTGTTCAGTGCATAAATAAATTTAACTTTTTATAGCTCAACAATCTGGCAACTGAAATCATCTATCCAATTTTTTAGCTATTGGACTTGTAATAAATGTGCAAAAAGACCTAAAAAGATTTACCCGACATCCACATTCTGGACAAATACTTGGATAATTTTAATCTGGACAAATTGTACTGCAAGCAATCAAGATTGTTCCAAAATACTCTAACATTGAGTACATGGTCAAGCCAAGCAGCCTTACTGTGTAAGGAATGCTAGAAGAAGGCACCTTGACTGCAAGGGAAGTTACTAAGTCCAGACCTCCAAGAAGCTGTTAATTTCTGAATTGGTGCACCAATTCTTTTTCTTTTTTTTTTTTCACTGATAGGTAACTACCAGTGTAACTAGGACTAGGACCTCCTATAGGGCTTTAGACTTCTGCATTACTACTTTTATGAAAAAAATTTTACTTGGCAAAGTCCATTTCAGGATTTTAAGTAGCATGAGAGGGTTTTCGTAAAATGTTTGACTTTAAATAAATTTTTTTGGGAATAACTACTGCCACACTTCTTTAACTTGACACATGGAATTTCTTGGCCAATTTTTAGAGATGCTCAGTTTTAGCATTACCTCAGACATTTTCTCAATATATTTGAAATGCAGAACAGAAAATTTTAAACAGTTCTCAGTTACTTAACTTGAGATTTCAAAGGACCATATGCCACCACACAGACATTTTTCTTAAAAAATATATAACATATCTTTGAGCATCTAAAGCACCTTTTGTTTGGTTGTATCAAGGTATTGTTAGAAACTTAAATCTAGAATAATTCCTTATTATTCTCATTTTATAAATAGTTAAAGCTTTAGATTATATATGGAGATTAAAGGTTTAGCATACAGACAGTATTTTTATTCATAAACTATAAAAAGTACCACTACATTGTTTTCAGGACATAAATGCTGGACATGCAGAAAAATAGAACAGTAAAATATATTAATAAATCAATATTATTGAGTTAGCAAATATATATTTATTTATAGCTGCTGAAAAAACTAATTCAAAAATCCTGGTTATGTACTCTACATTCATATCTTGTCTATACTTTATTCCTCTGCTATTCTGAAGAAATTTTTTATGTAGGCATACCTTGGGATTTAGACCAGATATACCAACACAGTGCTTTTTTTTCACATAGTCTGCTTTAGTATGCAACATTGTAGATGTTAAAATAGCCTGCCCACTACAGGTGTTGATGTTATCTCGTTAATCCAGAAATGACAGCTCTTAACAGAAAGACTGCAAGCTGAACTGTCCTTAACAGGAAAAGTATGGACAGCTATACTGCTTAATTCAATTATCTCAACTTCAATTTCCCTTTTTTCTTTCAGCCTTAATAGTGCCAGCACAACCAAACTGGTTTTGGGAACTGATCCAGTTTAAAGAAAAAAAAAAGTCTGAAAACCATAGATATTTAACCTGGACTTGTTTCTTGATTCAGCCACAGCACAGCTATAGAAAACAGTGAAAATGGCAGCATACAGGATGGGAACAAGTAGGTTGTGGGGAGGAATAGCATACACTTGTAGATGTTGGTGAAAATTCTGTAAGGAAATTTCAGCCTTAGCACTATTTTCTTTTGGGCTGATTTGTCTAATAAGGACAAGTTCAGAGGGAGAGGGAAAATAATTTTGATCATTAGTTTATAGAGATGAGGAATTTTGGAATTCACGACCTGTGAAATCAGCGTCAGAGTGCAGTCACATGCTGTGCTATCCTCAGAGGTGATGCTGGGCAAAAGAAGAGGAAGTGAGTTGTAGTGTTGGAATGAAAATAAACAGACTGAGGAAAAGGTGTCAAGCAAGGAAATACTCCCAAACTTACTTAGAACACAGTTATACTTAGAAAAAGTTATATGCTGTGAAAATGTACTTTATTCAGTGATTCTGATTCCATGAATAATCAGAGCCAGATTCACTTATTTTACTAGGACACCTATAATTTTATTTTTTGCAGCTCTGTGAAGCAGGACTAGGTATTTTAAATTTTCCAGCTCAAAATCCATTACAGAATTAATATTTAAGGACAGTCTCTACAACAGAACTGATATTTGAGGACATTTTGCACTATAGACATGGCATTAGTCACACTATAGTGTAGAAAAGTCTAAGTTAGATCAAATATCCGTACAGGCCCAGTGGTGGAACACAAAATAAACATTGTTATGAAAGAAGTTGAAGAAACCATCATACTTCTGAATAAGCATTCTTAAGCAAACTTGAGTTTCATGCTCCAGGAAAACCTCATGTATTTCAAAACGGGCTTTTAGTCACACCGGTTTAATGCCAACAGAGGGGGGAAAAAAATTCAAGTCATAAATGAAAATAATTTCAGGACTCTGAGTTCCAAAAGCACAGCACAATATTTGCTCTACTAGGTTTTTATTGTCTATTGCAATACACTAGCCACAACTGTATTTTGGATGTTCCAAGTAGATTTGGCTGGACTGGTCATTAGAAATTCCATTGCTTTTCTCTCCACAGCTTCTTTTTCTCATGTAAATGAAAAAATGAATGAAGGTGATTTGGAAGTCATTGGCTAGAATCCCAAACTGATATTTTTGTAAAGTCCTTCTTCAGAGTAAAACCAAGACACCAATACTCCTTTTTGCTGTATGATCTATCTCTGCTTTGCAGTTCCATATATAGGAAGCTCTGTTAGAGTTATTGAAGAAAGCACAAAGCAATAAAAATGTAAACTGTTAAATGGAATGTGATAACGAAATGTTAATTGCATAATCCCCCCACACTTGGCTACTTTTACCACACAAGTAGATCCAAAGCACACAACAGAAATGATGACTTGTCAGAATCTTCAGTCAAAAAACAAGCCTTTTTTTTTTTTGTTCACTTATTTGCTATCTTACATATGCGACTTCTGAGTATCACCATTCATCTGTTTAGAAAATTTGAAAACTGAAAGCAAGCAAATAAAATTTTCTGGACAGTGTCTCAGAGCCTACTAAAATGTTCCTTTAGTGGTTTTTTCAGAGTTCATTTTGGCTTTGTTAGCAGTATTCAAACCATATGTATATGAAATCATCCTCACACTAATTTGCTGTGATGAAGGAAAAAAAAGAAAAGGGGAGTGGCCTGGTTCTCAGCAGATGGTTGCTATTGTGAGACTTATATATAGAACAACTGATGAGCTGCAGTTACTTACAAAGAAATAATTTTTTCCAGGAATTCTGTGACATCATAAACCACATAAGCAGACTTCAGATGTTTTGTGATATCATGTGAACACTACAAAGGAATTAATGCCAGGTCATCTGTTGCTGCCCATTTGTGGTATGGTAAAGAACAAATTCATTAACATATAAGATCGTGACTTGGTAAAGCATCAGTGTTTCATTTGAGCATGGAAAATATGTACAAGGTGTATCTCAAGTCATACATGGCAGCCTTGTTTTTTTCCAGGACCAGAATATACCTGTGTTTGCTGAAATTAAATAAATTGTATAGAAGCTTTGTGACTTTAACTATTACATCTATTTATACAATGGTTGCAAGAAGGCGGTTTCTTCTTAAATGAGAATCTACAGCACAGTCATACCGCAAGAAGCACCTGAGTTGGATGTTTCTGTCAAGGAATACAAGGTCAAGAAACATTCAAAAACTTGCTGGAACCTAAGTTGTCCATCTTAATCTAATTTTTACGTATCTTAAGTCAGCAAAACACTGCAGGAGTACTTCCTATACAGAAATACATGTATTTCCCAAACCCTTTATTTGTTGCAGCTGCTATTATAAATGTTGTTTTCACTAAGAATAGCCATAAATGGATGCCACTGATTTAAATAGAATTTTTAATAACTAAGGATCGAAGAAAGTTTCCTAAAGAGGACCAAGACACATGAAGAGCTGTTTGAAAATTGCCACTAGACTAACAGAAGCTGCTACTATCTGAAAGAATAATGTGTTGATTATGGCTGCCAAAACACTCTGACTGAGAAAATACATGAAAGAGTTCAGGACTGCTGGGACAAAACAATTTTGCAGGTGATAAATGCAGCTGTTTAGCCCATATTCCAAACCATCTCCACTTGGTAACTTATTCCAGTGGAATATTTTCTTCTTTGAATCAAAATATTTAGACAGCAGCAGAACATGAATTAGTGACTAGCCAATGCATAAAGAAAGGCTGATTCTGAGCGTTCATATTGTTTGAGAAAACATCTCAGTGAAAAGTTACAAATTTTTCTTTTAAGAAGTGCATCCTTTTCTTCTTAAGTTTTTTTGCTTTTGAACTTTTCAAAGAAGAGCAAGGGAAAAAAATAGTACTGATAGCAAGACTGATATCAAAGCAATTTTCTCCAGTCTCATGCTACAATCAGAGGGATATCTGTAGGAAGATGTTCTGACAGCTACAGTCATTTCACAGTTCAGATGGATATCTCTGCCTAACAAATATAAAAGCCACCAGTCCCAAAAGAACTATCCTATAAGGATGAGCATGTAAATTGAAGAATAGGAGGTGCCTTATCTTTATATCTGGCAGATGAAAGAGACCTTAATATGTCTTTAGTTTCCTTTCTAAATAATATGGTACAGGTGAAGTGGCTTTTCACAGCCACATAGCTGACATAGTTGAAATTGAAACATTGTTGCTATGAAAAGATCAGGATCAGAATACGTGCAATCACCTCCTGAAAGCAATATTTTATCTTTCCATATTTACAAGTACAGTTTCAGAGTTAGACCATGGTAACTTTTAAACTCAGGTAACTTTTAAAGTAATTAATATTCTCTGATGAGGAGATTATTAAGCCTTATGTTATATAGTGCTTTTTATCCCTATAAATCCCAAAGCATTTTAAGGACTATTCAAAGCAGTATGTATGGCCTGTCATTTTTTTACCACACATGGAAATGAAAGCACCTGTGCTGAAACAATGATGCCATTTGGTGCTAATAATACAATAGATTTGTTTGAGTGGAAATAAACTAACAATTGGCATCAATGTGGAAACTAGAAAAGCAGAAAGTTGTAATTTCTTCTGGAATGCAGGGCTAACATAGACACCATGCATTTTTGTCAAAAGTGACATTTAATCTCATACTTTCACACACTCAAATCCTATTTTTCCTATTTCATTGACTAAAGAATGCAGTCAAACACTACCAGTGACTTTCTAAATATATTAAAGAGAATACTAATGTACAATGAATACAAATAGCATGATTTCAATTCAGAGGTTAGAAGCCAGTCCCCACAACTATCCTTAAACCCTTAAGTTCACTCTTGCTTGAAATAAACGCATTTAAACATTGCCAAAAGCTTACTGATTGCCCCAAGTGTACTTGAAACATTTTAAATGATGGAATACTGAGTAGTATGCACTATCTCCCAAATTTTAAAAATGGAATACCAGAGGTATAAAACCATGCACCAAACATTTCCTTCCTCATTAAAACAATGTACTTTTTCATTAGAGGAAAAATAAATTCTAACTGTACATGCAACTGCAGTGCTCAGACATATTAAACTCAGATAAAGATTTTAGAGTTTTGAAATTGATGCATATCCTTGGGAGGCTACCTTACTCTGCTACTTTAAGAGAAATACTGAAAAACACTAAGAATTCTCAAAACCACAGAGGCTCAGGCATTTTATTTCAAAAGACAGAGGTCATATGAGAGTCCCATCACAAAAACTTAGAAAAGACCACTTCAACTGAAGATATATTAATAACATACCAAAATAAAATGGTTTGTGAACACTACCTAAGAGGCCAATCACTTATTTTCACACAGTAGCTTTTTTAGATGTTGCTGCTACCAAATTTTTATATTGTAAATTTTGAAATCCTCAGCATGCATTTCAGATACTGAAATCATAAAGCTGTCTTAATACACTAAAATATATATTTAAAAAGTTCAGATTCTATAACCTGTTGCTGCAGATTCTATCACATTCAAATGTAAAAAGAAACTGTTTTATTGGAAAAACAAATGAAAATATAGCCCTTACATTCAGCAGAGCTACCAAGAAAAGAATCCATTTTTTTAGTTTTGATCTCTGCCTATTTCTCTCTGGCTAAATATGAGACAAAAAAGTCCTATTTGGATTTTTACATTATGATTTGTCTGTACACAAATGTCTCCCATCTTGCCATTTCCACAACTTGTAGTACACGTCAAAACTAGAGCAAAGGACCAGTCCTACATTGTTTAATAAAGCAATCCTGCACAAATTTGATTAGTTTCCTTTTTTTTTTTTCCCATCTCTTAGGCTATATAGTAATGTGGGGGAAAAAAGCACTTGGTTATAAACGTTCACTTAGGTTCTGATATTTAATGAATGAATGAATGTTGCCTATAGAATACTTTAAATATTGTGATGACTTTATTTTTAGCACAATCAGTGGTCAGGGAAAAATGTAGCCCTCAAATCACAAGTTAGACTGCACTAGCATAGGCAGTGCAGAAATTGTCATTCTTATTTTCAAAATAGTCAACTCTTCAAAGAAGGGTTATTCAAGGATAAAGCATCAGAATGCAATTTTAGAGGCTACAGATCTCATACGTGATTTGTGACAGACATCTGAGCTTTTTCATAGCCAAACTCCTCATCATTAAAAAAGATGAATCAAGCATTTATTTTATTTTCTTTTCTATTGACATTTATTAATCTTGTGTCTTTTTCTTTAAAGTTTACTTAAGAGGGTTCTAATCTTCAGAGGTCAGAAAGTATTATCATAACTCAAGATTTAAAAATATGGATCTCTGGAGAAGTTATGTTTTATGTCATAAGTCCTCTTTCTTATGTCTCTAGATTAACCCTTGTCTTCTCAATTACTCTTTGTCAAATTCGTCTCCTCTACACTGTATCAATTTTTCTATTTCAATATCATGAAACAGTTCCATGACTCAATACTCATTTATCAGCAGCCTTTACATTGATTATCTCTTGCCTTAATGTATTCCTACCTCTCAAAATATAACTGTTGAAATAGTCTTCCTTGAGAAAGAGAGAACAAATAAACATTTGTTGCCTATTTACATTTTGTAATCAAATGCTTCTTCCCCTGTGTCCAGGTGTCTGTAGTCATCCGGCAGGAACACAGAACTACCTGACTATTTCCTCTACTCAAGTGTCTTTCTTGTCAAAGATTTATGAGATATCCTTTTGGAGATACAGAGGAAGAAAACCCACAAAGTTCTAAAAGAAAATTAACTGTATTCCAGTAAAGACACATTGACAGAGCTAACATTATACAATACACTTTTTATATCTACATTACACAACCAGGCATGAAGCAAAAGAAGAACCTTACATATTTTGGATACAGAAACATTTCCTTTGAATTTTTAAGAATCAGTAAAAACACCCTTATGTTTGAATATTGGCACATACTTTGAATTTCCTTTGAACTATCATTTAGAGTTTTAGTGGGTTTTGTTTATTTGTTTGGTATGTGGGGTGTTTTTTGGGTTTTTTTTGGTTGGTTTGGGGGGGTTGTTTTTGTTTTATGTTTTTGCACATAACACCACATGTTTATGCAGCAAGAATGAAAAAAGGAGGGGACTTACTCAGATTAAGCGCTTCAAAGATCACTTAGTGCTTAATCATAGTATCATAGAATGGTTTGAGTTGGAAGGGACCTTAAAGCTCATCTCTTTCCAACCCTCTAACCTCCTCATACTCCATGATTAGAGACACCTGCCACTAGAACAGGTTGCTCAAGGCCCCATCCAACCTGGTGTTGAACACTTCCAGGGAAAAAAACACAGTAGGAATGTTTGACAATGCTTTGTAAGGCCATGTTTTCTAATCTTTACATGTCTACCTATGTTGATACATGTCACACTCAAAAGTCAGTTTACAGTTTACAAGAATTTTTGTATTCTACTTATTTGAATTTCAGTGAGTTATGACATAAGAATTACCAATCAGATCCACTATGGAAAGCTATCATCAGAGAAATGCTTATTTAATTTCACTGTGGAAATACACTCAAAGACAGGATATTAATTTATCTCCAAGGACTTCCAAAAAACAAATCTTATTTGAGAGAGAGAGGAGAGGTTTATGACTATTTTAACTCTGGCTGTGTTAAGAAAGATTTGGAGCAGCAAATCTCACCTCAGCAATCATTCTGTTGGTGTCCCCCAAGAAGAGCAGGTTTAAAGCTTCCTCTTCATTGGTTGCTTGCTGAAGAGACAAGTTTTTCAGATGAATGTTTTGATCGGAGTCTTCCATTATTGTCACTTTTCTACATGGAAAATAAAAACAGCAAATGAAATCTAGAGTTTTAATGTGATGTTTGTTTCATACTTTCATTGTGATTGCACCTAAAAGGTGAAATCTAAAACCAAAACCAATCATAATGAAAGAACTAAAGACATAAAAAATAAACTATACACATTAAAGGAAGAGTTGATTTGTTTTTTTAATTTGTCACCTCCTTTTTATTCCTTTATTATGGAACTTCACATAGAAAAGGAATATATCAAAATGATAAGTATTAGAGAAAGCTTTGGTATTTTTATCTACTGAGATGTAGTAAAATCTCAAGAGCAAAAGGTTAGATGAATTATCACAAACAAATAATACTTAGGGATTTGTTTGCTATTAGCAAGTACAGATGATACATAAAGCATACCATAATTCTGATGTACAAATAGGCATGGAATATTTCAGAATCAACACATCTGTAGTCAACATGTTTCTAATAGCTTTGCATTTGTCAAGATTATTTCTCTTTTCATTCTTCTTAAATGGTAGTAACTACAACAGTAAATTATCCCTTTCTTAAATTAAAAGCAAGCAAACAGGATGATTCTATTTATTTGCACTGTTAGAAATGCTCTTAGTTACATTTCTACAAGACTTAAATTTCCCAGAAAGGAATTGGATGCAAGTAGCAAGGATATGGCAAAAACTCCAGTAGAGCTGCTAAATACAAGTGAAAATCCTTTCCACTTCTTTAAGTAGTCCTTTAACATAAGAATTTTTTTCCTTTTGAAATGGTTACTGAGAGTTAAACTTTATTGGCATTCCTGAGTAGCCATTAGCGTCTTCTCAGTTGGGACATTCTATAGTATCCAACATAGAGGCCAAGTAGTTGCCTCACTGGATCTGGAAAACTCCCAGAAAGAAGAATGTGTAATGGAAGTACACTAAATCTGAGGATAAATAACATGCCCATTAGGGTGAATCTCATGTTCTGATATAATTTAAAACAAGCAAATTATAACTTTTTAAGAAGTTGAAGATTGTTTTTTTTTTTTAACCCAAACCTTTATTTTCTGTGTAAGTATAAATAATATTTTCTATCTATATATACACACCTGTATGTATACATATATGTATAGAAATATTTTTTCATGTTCTTCAGGATAAACCACAAGAGGGAGTATGGGGCTTGAGTTTTTATCAGTAGATAGTTCTTGCATGTTAATTAGTTCAAGTTGCTTCAAAACAAGAGAGATTGGATTTTGTTCTGCCTTGCTTGTCATTTTGCTTTCCCCCAAATCTGAGAGAATCAAATCAAGCAACAAAGCAGCATTCCAGAGTATTACTCTTAGACTACTCTCAAAGTCTTGTGGGAGTAGTTCACAGTTTGATGGTCAAAACATGCAAATGAATATAGAGAAATAATTTTAACACATTGCAATACACTCACTATTTTCAAGAAAAATTGCATGTAAAAGTACACACAAAGCTTCTTTACTAGTCATAACAATTGCTTTTCCAAGTATGATTGCCTCACACCGTTAGCCTTATTTTTGTGTGGTGGCATAAGACATTTCTAATATAATCAAAAAACTCAGCTTCCCCATTCAAAGCATAAATACCAGAGTATAATTGTGCTCTTGCAATTGAAGTTTTGATAATGTCAACTTGTATTTTGTCTGAAATTCCATCTGTGTGTGCATCACACACTAAAGCCCTGAGTGGTTCTGATTACAGTATGATGCTCTGACTAATTTTAGTATTTTGAAATTTCATGGTAAGCATCATCTACCCATTTTTATAATTTAGGAAAACAATTTTGTTTTATTATGCACATTTGGCATAGTATTTAAACTTTTAAGGAACTTTTCAGTCTACACTTTGATCAATGATTGTAAATAATTTCCAGAAAATTAAGATATAAGTTTGGATGAAAAACTCTGGAGGATTATAATATTAGAAAGGAAACAGTGGGGACATCACCAAACAGCAACAGCCTCCTATACAATGGCCTTGCAACTATTAAGAAGATTTCCAAATGGAAGCCTAAATTTGCACATCTAGAGAGGCATCTACCAAAACTACCTCAAAAGGGTATGTTCCAAAATGACAACAAAATTTTGTTGTCAAAATAATATATTTTACAGTGTTATAAACTTAATGTACAATATGATAATAATTTTGAGGGAGCATTCTCTCTGTATTAGCGAAATCTTTAAATTTCATAGCCTTAATTTTGATCTTGTAGTGGAAAAACTCTATTAATTTATTCATAATAACTTAAAGAAGGTAGTGACAAGGTTTTGTGCTCTTTGTAAACAAAGAATTTTTCCCATTTGGCTTAACTGATGAAGTTAGTAGCTGACAAGGACACCTTTAGGATGGGATCCAGCTTTTTTATACTATTATCAATTTGTGTCCTTTCCTGTATCAACTGAGCTGCCACCAATGCTGGAGATCCTTGCACACTGAAAGTTTTCATTTATTAAATTCTTGTTATGGGAAAAAAGTTACCTTAAAGCTTTTCATTAATTACTATCATCTTATTAAGTTGTGTACTATAAATAATAAAAAAACCCCTTAATACATTTTGGAAAACAAATGACAATTTAAAAATCAAGTTTTTGATTATTATAACTGCCTCTAGGTTTTAGAATTGAAGAAATCTAATATAATCTCAAAAACTTTACAAACATTTAAAAATTAATCAATTATGGAAACAAATCATACATGAGGATACATGACTTCTATGGCAATACACGAGCAGAATATAGTGATATTACTTCATTGTGAGGAGACTATACAGCCAATAATAAATTTAGGAAAAAGATTACAGAGAAAAGCAGAAAGTATGCATCTTAGAGTCTGTCCAGAAGAACTGAACAAATTAATGGATAAGTATAGGTAATGATTTGTAAAATTGCAAGGAACTGTAAGTTTTAAGAAAGAATTATCAGGATAATCATCTTATGTATCATCCTCAAAAAATGATCTTTCAGAAGTACAACTTCCTAAATGCCACAACAGAGGACAAAGTCAACACTTATTCAAGAGATAAGGTTACAAAGTTATTTAGCTACCAGCAGAACTTTCAACAGATTTGATTTTCTGTTCAAGTAGAGACCTGGAGCATAATCTCCCTATGAGACATGGCAGAACTATGAGATGAGAAAGTACTCATGCGGTCTGTTTGCTTGACACATCATATTGTGATAGGAAATCCTTCTCACTGTCTCCAATGGATTCTATTTTGAAACAACAAAAACACAGTTTGGTTGTTCTGGATGTTATGGACATGACTGTGAGACTGTTACACATTTAGGAGTTAATGATTCATGTAACAGCGAACCCGAGCAGGCACAGCCTGTGGTGTGCGGCACACACAGTGGGGCAATTCAGGCTTGTGTAATGCTGCACAGACCCCTTGGCTGCAGGAGAAATTCACTAAGTTCTCATGAGAACACCTGCGAGAATGAAGCTGTTTTCTTGTAAGGAAATACCAAGGCTCAAAAGAACAAAATGGAGACCTTCTCTCCATGGCCAGGAGCTGTACTGCTCTGCACAGCGTGCCATAGGAAATCCATTCAGGCTCTGTCCAATGCTGCGTGAGTGTGGGGCACTCAGCATCTGATGGGATGCAAGATTTACTTGCAACCAATCTTCCTCCTCTTATTCTGTCTTCCTGAAGCAGTTACCCTATTAAGCCAGTTGTTCCTAGGCCTTTGGCACTGAGATCTGGAAGGAGCTGTGCACTGTCTCTCTAACCCCTCCACCCCACCATTCCAACAAAGAATCAAAACTGGAACAATGAGATTGGTGGTTCATGTAAGAACAAAAAATACAAAATCTGTTAGAATTTGCAGGAACATCAACAACCTCAATCACAAAAAGATATTTGTTAAATAAACTTTGACATTCACTCATCAAATGCCTGTAGAAAAGTTACCTTAGAAAAGTTTCACTGACTTTCTACTCTTTTTCAGGAAACAAATCAACATAAAATATGGATGTGAATAACCAATATATTACGTATGCTGAAGTTACTGTGTACATTTAAAGTGTAATTTGTTTGAACTGTAATAAAAACAAAATCAATCTTAGAAGAAATGATTCAGAACAGTTTTTAGCTCTCTCCTCATTAACAAAAAGAAAAGCTTAACCTTACAGAACTTTGTATTTGAACTTTTGGTATTCAGTAGTAACACAACAAACACTCTTAATTTGGAAAGAACATATTTCATATTAAAAATAAGTGAACTAATATTAATATCAGCCTTAGAAATTTTAAAATACTGGTAATTCTCATAACACTGAAACTATAATTCTTGAAGGTTTATAGATGGTGGTCATTTTCCAGATTACATCGTTGGTACAGCCATTGAAAGGGGCTGACATTAATCCCGTCGAGCTTGGATAGGAGCATCAGGTTTATTTGCATCAAGAAAATCAGACTGAATAAAATATATTTCCTGTATGTTAAAAATGGTTCCTTTAATCTTTTTTATTTTTATCCTTCTTTGTTAAGCAACACAGGAATTATTATACTAGTTATTTTAGCTTTCCATGTCAGCAATCTGATGACTCTCAAAGCCCTTGGAGGGCAGTAGAGAAACAGGAGTATAAACTCATTTGAGGTAGTTAACCAATATCCAGTTACAGGATTTTTTTTTAAAGTGAAAATATTTCACACTGACCCCATTGAACGTAACAGTTCTGTATGTTACTAACATATATTGATATAGGCATCACTGTTGATGTTTGAAGTTAATTGGCTCTCAGTTTTAAGTGTAGTTTTCTTAAAATCAGCCAGCATCATACTAAAACTTATATGTTTCCCTCTCAGAGGACTTTAAAAAAGTCTTCACACAAAAATAGGGAATCACTTATGCTGACTTGAAGCTTAGGTTATGTTTTCCCTTGGCTCCATCACTCCTGAGTAATAGCTATCTGAGCTCCCTAAGAAGTACTCCTCAACTACTGCAGTTTAGACTGTCATTCTAAGGAAAAACAGCAGTAATTTTAGTTTGTGTTTATATACAAGAGGGTCCATAGGACAGGTAAAGTAGTAACTTATTGGTTATCTATGACTTAATCTAGTAACTCTTGACTAATGGTTCTATAACCTCAGTCTTTACTTTCATGTTATATTTAGTGCCAAAAAAAATTTCTTACTTCTTAACAAATAATAAGAAGTTAGAAAGAGTTTTTACTGGTAGGTTGTAACTAAAGTGAAATTGGTTAGATTCAATAACACTGGGTTACATAAATTAGAAATACACTATAACAGAGAACCTGTTGGAGATAAAAGGCTCTTGCAAAAATGCACAAGAAATGAAGAGCTTTAGAAAAATATTCCTAATTTGAACAGTCCTGCAAAACTATGAAAACATGAGGCAGCAGTAAGTATTTAGTCTTCTTCCAGTCTTATTTTAGAGCAATACTTTTATACTTTTTATGTGTTTGAAAACAATAATAATTTCCTTGTATAAACATGGAACTCTCTACAGCTACAAACAGAATTTGACTGTCAATATAAATTCAATTTTTGCATTGTAGCAAGAAAGATTCTTCAAATGTTTTTTGCATCTGCATATGCTGAATTTCAGCCACAGTTTTGATTTTGCGATACACCGTCAAATTTGTATAACAAAACAAGTTACAATTGTAAACTAAAGTGTATTTTGTATGAAGCATTAAAGTATATCAAATGGTATCTCCTATGGGCTAGGTGTAATATCATTCCAAATAAACATCAAGGAAATAAGTTTTTTTCTGTTAAAATAGAAGTTTAAAGGGATTTCAAAACCAACCTTACTTGCCATCAAAATATCTGTACCTGTCAGAAACATGATACCTACTTATGCATACATATATAAATATGTACATGTATACATATATAAATATGTAAATGTGTACATATCTCTACATAGGCACACATATGTAAATAATTACGTAACTGTGTGTAGGAATCTATATATGTATACATATAGATAGAAATATAGATGTGCAGATACACGGACCACATTAATGGATTTGTCGGGAATTTATTTTCAGAAAAGTAGTGATTGTTTTTGTGAGAGCCTCTTCCTTTCTCATCTGGCAGACTCTAATGAAATGGGTAAGCAATATTAAGGTGAAAATTTCATAGTCTACAGAATATAAAAATTATGGCTACAAACAAACCCTTGACTTCAGGAGCTGAGATTGCAAGTCTAATCATGTAACGATTAAATGCAAAGGACAATTTTTAAAATGTTTATTATTCACTTTGACTTAAGCATCAAGTACAATTTTAATGTCTCATTTTTCTAGTACTATCAACAAGCCTGTAGTGTATCAAAAAGCCTTTCATAACTTCTATTACCCAAATGCAATCTGTGTTTATTCCTTCCACTGAACTGGTAACGTAAAGGCAATAATGCAGAGTTTGCTGGTCAGAAGTACCTATCTTTGATTCAAACTGTATTCCCTCCTTTCGCAGAAATATGGATAATAATACTGTTCCAGAAGAATCCGCATACTATGTGAGACTAACTAATCTTTTTGCTTATTCTTCTGAAATGACTCATTTCTTCAGTGCTCTTCCTTTCCGTCTTAAATACCTGGGAAAGTATCAGCACTGACTGCTAATATTTATTCAAGAACACTGGGTAAATACCCTCCCTTTGGCTTTGTATAGAGCTTAAAATTTAGATGTTTTATGCTTAGTGCTTAAAGCTTAGATGATTCACTGTGGAGTTCAACAGAAAATGATGCATAATATGACACTTTTAAAGTACAAAAAGCATTAGTTCTTTTTAATATTGTCATTAAATACAGGCTTTCAAGCAAACCTGGGAAAGTTATTATTTTGTATTTTGCTTACTATCACTAAAATATTAAGAGCTCTCAAGGACATAAACTTCTCAGAAAAATTAAATATATATTAAGTAATAAACACCTGATAAATTTTAAAATCTGTGATTACTGTTTACTTATATGCAACTTCTACTTTATCATTTATGAAAATTAAGTAATTGAAATATAGTTAATCATGCAACAATCCACTCCTGCAATTTTTACTCCTTTTTTAGCTCAGAATGACACTATATATTTTTAAGTTTTGAGTACCAAACTACAATATTAAAAACAGAAAAAAAAATTTATTAATTAAATACTTTTACACATTAAATATAAGTCATGAAGGTATACTTTTAGTGTACAGAACATATTTTATTAATGAACGACGTAGAGGAAATAATAATGTCCATGTACAGTAAAACCTTAAAGCACTTATTAACATTAGTTATTCTGCAGAGAAAAATTTATTATCTCACTAAAACTCATCCTGCAGCAGTATACACTATGTAAGTTTACAGGTAATTATGATTATCCCAGTATGCTTTATCCCTAATTTACAACCAAAGCATCTATCAACTTTTGCATTTTAAAATAACCTTATACACAATAAGGAGTTAATCTTTAGTTTAACTGAATCACCACACATAAACTAATTTGGAGATATTAAAACTCATAGTTATTAGCAAATATTCAGTACCTAGTTTTAAAATGGGATATATTTTTCAGGGCATATGACCCCAAATATCTGTTTCAAAGCTACAATTAAATTAATCAAATTCAATTTATTTGAATTGAAAAATTCAATTTCATAAAATTTTAAGTGGAATGAGTTCAGATAAAATATTTCAAATAACTTAATAAGTGACATTAATAATGGAATAAACTTGAATAACTTAGTAGCATTAACTTTAATGAGGTGAATAAAAGTATAACACTATTTTTTACATACTGTAAAAATGGACACAAAAATAAAATTATAATCTAAATTAGTCTCTGATTAAAATTTTTGTCTGCGTACCACAGGAAGCAGGTAATAAATTAAAACAGGATCCTAAACTTTGCAATGAAAGACACTGGTAAATGCAGACAGTCCCTATAGCCCTGATGAGTCATAAAGCGATACATTTTACTTCCATTTTTCAGGTGAAGGAAGTGAAACAATGAGACCAATTCACAGCCCACTCTCATACTTTGCATTTGTCTGCTGCCTTCCTAAACTCTAGACTAGTTTCTTTTACAAAGACCAATATTAAAAATTATTTTGTGTATACATGTTCTAGATACCCCGTACTGTGTGGAAAACTACAGTTTCATTTAAACACAATAAAATATTGTGTTGGAAGATTTTTTTAATAAATAAAATAATATGTTTAATAATATGTTAATAACAATTAGTTATTTCAATATAGAATTCTATTGCTTTTCTGTTATTGCCCCATTGAAAATTTTCAGTATGTTTCCTGCTCTTGTATCAGCAGTAATTTCATTGCTATTTACATGCGCCTGTTACCATCACGTTAAGTGATAAAATTTATAGTGCCCAGCATTACTTCAGGGCATTTGCAAATATAGTCAACAACTTGCTTATTCTCACCTAGTGTTAGCTTAGCTATTTAAAGAATAACACAGATGATGAACTATTATTTCAGACTTGGAGATGAGGATTTGGATTTCCTATAAATTAGAAATCTTTAATTTCACCAGCTGGAATGTTCATGACCTACAAACCTTTGTTTACTACCCTTCTCCAAGTATTAGTAGGTGCTAGAGTTTGATCAATGACAACAATTATAACAATCATCCATTCTGAAGGAAACATACTGTTCTTTGGAGTTCCTTGTGGCCTATTTTCTAGCTGTTACTTAGCTTATTTCATAATCGTATATTCTGGAAAAATAATTATCCTTGAAGGAAAAGGTCCAAATGGAAGCAAGAAGTTTTCTCATAACTGTTTGTCTTAGGTTACAAGAAAGGTGTCACCAATAGTATGTATTCTATTACCATCTTCATAAGCTGTTAGAAACAGATACGGCAGTGGCCTTTATCTTCAGCATCACTGAGCCCTGATAACACCATGGGGGTGCTATCTCCGCTAATGAGCCATCAAGGTCTCAGGGAATGACTCACAGAATAATATCATCCCTTTGTGAGACGTCCTGTCCAGAGGGGAGGAACTGAACATTCCTACCTGCATATAAACGGAGGCTTTGGAACACTGGACTACCACTTCCACTGGATTCCCAGAAGAGAAGAGCTCGAAAGTCACTACTGGCCCTCCAGAGACAGACCAGATCTTTCTTCAGGATCACCACTTCAAACAGATGACATCCATCACTCCAAGGAGACTGCACCACCAGTTAACTGGACTGCTATCACCACCTTGACCAACAGGGTGGCAGGCTGTCTTCTGTCAGTTTAAGCTGGTGTTTCTGTATTATTGCCTTTACTTTAACTTTTCCTATTAAATTGCAGTTCTGATTTGGAATCTCTCACAATACATTTGTGTGGGTTTAATTCCTCCACTGGT
This sequence comes from Dasyornis broadbenti, assembly GCA_013397935.1. Classification (NCBI taxonomy): domain Eukaryota; kingdom Metazoa; phylum Chordata; class Aves; order Passeriformes; family Dasyornithidae; genus Dasyornis; species Dasyornis broadbenti. The sequence goes on along the minus strand of VZRN01000344.1, from coordinate 1,803,584 downwards.
TTGCTTCCAAACTAGCACACTGTTGCAAGGAAATACCAACTGTTACATATCTCTGACACACACAGTCATACACGCTATACAAAGAGACAAGGTGCCATGAGAAAAAGAAGTACATCTCCTTGTCAGTTGCTGCAAGAGATCTGTTCTGCATAGGCAATGTTGATAAAATTGTGAAAACAAAGTGCTCTGATTAAATTAACACTGAGATCAGAAGTACAACTTCAAAAGGTCCCCAAACAATATAACAGGGTATATGAAAATGATTCCTCTTGTTTCTGATGATTTTCTGTAATCTTATTACTTACGGCAAATCTTCCATTCTGGCAGCCTCATGTCTTGGGTCCAGCAGATCATAACCACATTCATTATAGATTTCTAAGTAGGAAACATGAGTTGTATATACTTTACTGCTGTCCTGGATAAGAAAAGAAAAAATATAGTGCTATAAAGAGAAGTCAGAAGTAGATCAGAAAGACAAATTTATTTCTACAGCTTCCAGGTTACTTTCTCACTGTCTCTTTCCCTTGTCCTGTACATGGTGTACATTTTCAATTTGCGGTACTTTCATGTTTTCTGTTACTATGTGTAAACACTCAAGAAGAAGAAAGGAAGAAAAACAAAACCCCCCAACCAAAACAGACACACACTCATACACAAAAAACCCACTAAAACAAAAAATCCCCCACAAAACCCCACCATGCCTATGAGTTTAGTCTGGGATTTTAATTGATTCCTTATACCTAAAAAAGTCTGTATATATTTAGAACATGGGAGCCTGCTTACAGAACTATGCAACATGACATTTTGCACTTCTACACCAAAAAAAGAATGCTATTATAAAAAGGTAAACCCTCATATTATGGATACAAATACTATGCTTAAAAACAATAACCACATAAACAAAAAGAGTAAAAACAGCAACAAAAATAAGATTTACTTAATTTAGAAACATCAGTGACATACTGCTTTTCACTTTCTTCATCATATTAGAGCACTGTATATGATGTCAGCTGTTCTCTGCAATCACAATTCTTTTGGTATATTACATTGCCAAAAAGTAATTTAACACAACTGGGTTTTGCAGACAGAATTTTCCCCTGCCCCAAAGCCAAATCCAAACACCATAAACCTCAAAATAGTGGGCTATGATTTCCAAAATTAAAAAA